>JAJAGP010002680.1:80718-102926 GCA_025084515.1 Ancistrus triradiatus | reverse complement strand
TTAAAGGATTTTAAGTGCGCCTTATGGTCCGAAAAATACGGTAATGAGGTACTGATTAGGTGATCACCTGAACCAAAGCTTATTTATTGAGGAAATGTACACCACACACGAAAGCTGTGATTAAAATATTGATTTCTGAGCTTTCCTAAAATAAACCAGTAGTATTGTTTTGTTAAAGAACAAAACAAAAATGTCCCATTTCACTCAAGCCCATACCGTACCTACAAATAGTAAAACTAGAGAAACTGATGATTTTGAGGTGGGCCCTTATTTTTTCCAGAGCTGTATGTTTTCATATTTTTTAAATGGCATATCTCAAACATGCATGATTGTCATTATTATTTCTATGTGGACTTACCTGTCAATTTGCATATTTTAGAAAGTCAAAAGAAATGGCCATGCCAGCAGTGGTGGCAAATTTTATGCAAGTTCTACATTGAACTTTGCAAGAAGTGAATCTGTGTGTACAAAAATCAATAGCAATTATCTGTCATTAGTAGCGCTGTAGGACTGAGTTACATTTAAACATAGTCTTGTTCATTCCTTACTTCTTGAACTTTTTTCATAGAAAGACCTCAGGATTATAATATGTAATCATGTAGCCTTGCACTAAAGCCCCTGTTGCTTCAGGGGTTTATGAAGGGCTTTGTTATATGTTTTGCTTTTCTTCCTTAGGTCCCTTGTGCAGCGTGTTAGTGGAACGGTTCGGTTGTAGGGCAACAGTGATGATGGGAGGAGTCTTGAGCGGATTGGGGATGACGGCCAGCTCCTTTACACATTCGATCGTCGAGCTTTACATTACTGCTGGGTTTATTACAGGTCAGTACATACCTGACAAGCTAAGTACATCATTACAGAGTATTTTGATTTAATTTCATCACAGTGGTTTTCAGTAAAGTTGAAACTCTTTTGCCATAGAGTCCAGATGTCCAGAACTTCAGAATAAGCCCAAATGTATTTTGACCATACCACTGCTGGTGGGTAATCACCACAGCTGACTGGGAGCACCCCCAAGCCTTGTTGTTTAGGAGATGCTCCAGTCATCTAGTCATAACAATTTGTCTCTAGGTAAAGTTGCTCAGGTCTTTAGTTTTGAACATTTGAATCCCTGAACATTCCTAAATACAAGAACTGACTGTTCACTTACCCTTTAACATATTCCAGAGCTTAACATGTGCTTCTGTAATGAGTTTTTTTATATACCGTATTTTCCGGACCATAAAGCGCACCGGGTTATAAGGCGCATTAAATGAAACAAAACTCTTAAGTTCCCTCAGAAGCTCAGTTTGGTCTTTACCTGGCGCAGGGCGTCTTCTTGCTTTCTCCACTTCCGTACCATTGATTCCTTAATGTTGAATTCTCTCACAGCTGCTCTATGTCCATGTTGTACTGCGTGACTGATAGCGTTGGGTTTGAAATCCGCTTCGAAAATGAATGAATGAATGCACGTACCCTAATGCTGAAGCACACACCGTATTACTCCGCGATGCTCTGGAATACGGTGGCCGTAAGCTTCGTAACTTACCAAGGCCGTGCTAAAACATTTTGACAGATTTATGAGCGCCATCATGCAGATGTACCATCTACAATCGGTTCTAGGTCAGAAAGCACAACCAGAATTAATTCATACATTAGACGCACCGCATTTTAAGGCGCACTGTCGATTTTTGAGAAAGTTAAAGGATTTTAAGTGCGCCTTATGGTCCGAAAAATACTGTGTGTGTGTGTGTGTGTGTGTGTGTGTGTATATATATATAAATACTAATACACACACACACAGGTATGTGCTGTCTAACAACCACCACCATTCTGTGAAGCAGGTCATTGACCGAAATGGACAATGACCGGACATTACCCATAGTCACATACAGTGGTGTAAACAAGTCCCCCCTTGTTAAAATATAACATAACTATGGTTTATCACACCTGAGTTCACTGTCTCTAGCCACACCCAGTCCTGATTATTGCCACACCTGTTTTCAATCAGGACATCACATAAATAGGACCTGCCTGACAAAGTGAAGTACACCAAAAGATCCTTAAAAGCTACACATCATGCCGAGATCCAAAGAAATTCAGGAACAATTGAGAAAGAAAGTAATTGAGATCTATCAGTCTGGAAAGGCTTATAAGGCCATTTCTAAAGCTTTGGGACTCCAGCAAACAACAGTGAGATGGCACAGTGAAATGGTGAAGACATGGAACAGTGGTGAACCTTCCCAGAAGTGGCCGGACGACCAAAATTACCCCAAGAGTGCAACAACGACTCTCCAAGAGGTCACAAAAGACCCCACAACAACATCCAAAGAACTGCAGGTCTCATTTGCCTCAGGTAAGGTCAGTGCTCATGCCTCCACCATGAATGTCGGGCCATCTGTTCGTGACCTCAAGCTGAAACGAATTTGGGTTCTGCAGAAGGACAATGATCCAAAACACAGCAGTAAGTCCACCTCTGAATGGCTGAAGAAAAACAAAATGACTGCAACAATTCTGCAAAGATGAGTGGCCAAAATTCCTCCACAACGCTGTAAAAGACTCATTCCAGGTTATCACAAATGCTTGGTTGCAGTTGTTGCTGCTAAGGAAGGCCCAACGTATTAGGTTTAGGGGGCAACCACTTTTTCACACATGGCCATGTAGGTTTGGATTTTTTTCTCCCTTAACAATAAACCCCTTCATTTAAAAACTGCATTTTGTGTTTACTTGTGTTGTCTTTGACTAATATATAAATTGGTTTGATGTTCCAAAACACTTGTGTGACCAACATGCAAAACAAAATAGGAAATCAGGAAGGGGGCAAACACTTTTTCACACCACTGTAGTTTATGCTACTCTAATGTAAATATAAAGGGTATTTCACAAGAAAGCTGGGAGTATACGATACTTCAATGCATCATAAATAACATGAGTGGAACACTACCATCGACACAGCATCCAAGGCCTAAACTGTTACTAAAATTATTTTACTTTGATACAAACATGAAATACAGGTAATATGTAAACACAGTGATCCGAACAAGATGGCTTCTGCAGGTAAAAGTCAGTATTTACATTTACATTTAGAGCATTTAGCAGACGGCCTTATCCAGATGCACTTACAATTGAGACAGTCTTACAATCCAAGCAATTGTGGGTTAAGGGTCTTGCTCAAGGACCCAACAGTGGCAGCTTGGCAGAGGTGGGATTTGAACCCTGGACCTTCTGGTCCATAGTCCAGTACCTTAACCACTAGGCCACCACAGTATTTAGTGTGACTGACCCTGAAAAAGTTTCTTTGCTTCTACCATTTCTGATCAAGCATCTTCGGCCTGTAGAAGGGTCAGCTTAGCATCCCGATGAATCTGCCAAATGCTGCTGTTGATAAAGTGTTTTTCAGTTTTTTAATACTGCATACAAATTTCCTGTATTTTCTTTCTGTATTCTAATAAAGATAATCTAGGTTTCTAGATATCTGAATTCTCAGATATTTGAATGTTTATGATGCCATTGAGATCACCATTTATTAAAGCAGAAACTTGTGGTGTAAACAGAGGGTTAGGGTTTTCAATTAATGTCGGAGTATGACCTTTTGAAACATTATCACATTTTTCTCCCACAGGTCTTGGTTTTTGTTTCAGCTTCCAGCCTGCTGTCACCATCCTGGGTCACTACTTTGTGCGCCGCCGTGCCTTTGTCAATGCCATGTCATCGACGGGAACAGCTCTTGGCCTGTGCACTCTGCCTTTCTTGGGTCACTACTTGCACAGTGAGCTGGGCTGGAGAGGCAGTTTTCTGGTGCTGGGTGCTGTACTGTTTAACTGCTGTGTCTGCGGTGCCGTCATGAGGCCTCTGCAGTCACAAAAACGCAGACAACCAAAAGAGAATAAGAATGGCACCTCAACCTTTTCTGAGGGGGGCCTAAAGGGACAGGTTTGGGCCGCGTGGAAGATTTTGAAGTCCTCTTTCTGCCGCCACATGGCCTTTGACTTGTTTTGCAGTAACCGGCACTTTTGCGTTTTCTCGCTGGGCATCACCTGGATGATGCTGGGCTTTGTCGTGCCTCTGGTTTTTCTGGTTCCTTATGCAACCCATAATGGCATGGAACCAAGCCGGGCTGCTTTCCTGCTGTCCATCCTGGGCTTCATCAACATCTTTGTACGGCCACCTGCCGGCTTGATCTTCAGCATGCCCTGGTTCAAGGGCCGCCATGTTTACGTGTTCTCGGGTGCACTGCTACTGAATGGACTGAGCAACAGCATCTGTTGTATCTCGGCCACTTTTCCCGTGCTCTTGCTCTTTGTACTGAGTTATGGTCTGTCCATGAGCATGGTGGGCTCGTTGATGTTCACAGTCCTCATGGACATAGTGGAGATGAACCGCTTTCTCTCAGCACTTGGTCTGCTGTCCATCATGGAGAGTGTCACGCTGCTGATTGGACCGCCCCTAGCAGGTAGCACATAACACCTTCAGAGTGTATTTGTCTGTCTATGTGTGTGTCTGCATGGGTGTTGGTGGTGAGAGAGGAAATGTGTGACACTTTTTACCTTGTGGGGACATTTTGCATATTTTTTTTTCTGTAAAAACTGCAACTTTTATTTTGAAAAACCTGAGCAGCCAAAAGATTTGCTTTAGAATACTGAGGTTGATGTTCGGGGTATATGTAGGTGTAGCTTTAATAAGTTACTATATCATTATGCCAAGCGAAATTCCCCTTGTCTGGCTATACTTGTGAGGGCCAAATGTCACTAAGATGATAGGAAAACTTGGAATTTTGACTAGTGAGGACCGTTTTGTCACTTCATTAACTGCTTTTTTTTTTTTTTTTTTAGAAAATTGGCAACTTTTATTTGAAAAACCAAAAGAGCTAAAATACTTGCTTTAGGCCATTGAGGTTAAGGTTAGGTTTAGGGGTAGATGTTGCATTAATTAGCTGCTGGACCAAAAGTCCCCACAACGGTAGAAAGATATAACATTTTTTACGTAGTGGGGACATTTTGCTGGTTCCCATGGGAAAAACGTTTTTACAGATATTTCTTTTGAAAAACCAAGACTCCAAAGATCTCCATTAGGTTACTGAGGTTAGGGTTAGGTTTAGGTGTAGCATTAACTAGCTACAGTAATCATTATGTCAATGGAAAGTCCTCACCAGGATAGTGAAACAAACATATAAGTGTGTCTGTGTGTACGTAGTTTGCTGTCTAAGGAAGACTAGTCAGTATGTCAAGTTGGAATGTTGTCATCCTCATATAATCCTTCAGTCATTCATGTTCATACCTGCCATATCCAGTTCACTGTTGCTGAGAGTCAGGGCTTATCCGGCACCACAGGGCAGTGACCCCAGACAGGATGCTAATCTATTGCAGGGCACATGCACACTTACTCACTCTCACTGGGACACTTTAGGCAGACCAGTTGACCTAATGAATGTCTTTGGAATGTGGGAGGAAACCAAAGTACTTGGTGGAAACCCATGCAGGCATTTAGAGAACAATGCAAACTCCTCATAGCAGTCTGGGCTGGGAATCGAACCAGGGGATTCTGGAACTTCTGTGGAAGGAATAGAGACACCGGGCCATTCTGACTGATGTGGGAAGCTCAATCCACACCAATAAGGGATCTGTGTGGGATCTGGCCTTCCTTGCATGGTTTGATATCAGAGAACCCGGTACCAGGAATGTCGGTGACATATAGAAGAACCTTTTGTAGCCTGGAAAGCTAGGGCAAAAGTTTTACATTTGATGATGGCTGCAACAGTTTGGCAGTAGAATGATCTCAAGAAAGGAGTTACAGGTTGTAAACCAGATGTGCAGCAGAATTCTGAATTCACTGCAGTGGAACAATAGAGCATGAAGGCAGACCAGCAAGCAAGACACTGCAGTAATCGAAATAATGAGGACATAACCAGAGCCTCTATGAGTATGAGTGGTTTCTCTGGTAGGAAAATCATGTACAGTGGTGTGAAAAAGTTTGCGCCCCCTTCCTGGTTTCCTATTTTTTTTTTACGTTTGTCACACTTAAGTGTTTCGCAACATCAAACCAATTGAAATATTAGTCAAAAACAACACAAGTAAACACAAAATGCAGAAGGTGAAGGTGTTTATTATTAAAACATCTTTGTATGGCCACCTGCCTGCTTGATCTTCAGCATTCCCTGGTTCTGTGTGAAAGTGTTATCACAAACGCTTGGTTGCAGTTGTTGCTGCCAAGGGTGGCCCAACCAGTTATTAGGTTTAAAGGGTGATCACTTTTTCACACAGGGCCATGTAAGTTTGGATTTTTTTACTCCCTTAATAATAAACACCTTCATTTAAAAACTGCATTTTGTGTTTACTTGTGTTGTCGTTGACTAATATTTAAATTGGTTTGATGTTCCGAAGCCCTTAAGTGTGACAAACATGCAAAGAAATAGGAAATCAGGAAGGGGGCAAACACTTTTTCACACCACAGTATTCTACTGACATTTTGCATAAGAAATCTGCAGGATCTGATGGTTGAAAAAAGTTCGTTGTTGTCCGAAATCAAACTGAGATTTGCTGCCACGTTGATAGCTAAATCCTTTGAAACAGTAGTTTCGTCTCTGATAGGAAATCAAAGCTCTATGAGCAGCAGTAAAAATGGAAAAAAAAAAACAACTTACAGTCGTATGAAAAAGTTTGGGCACCCCTGATAATTTTCATGATTTTAGTTTATAAATCATTGGTTGTTCAGATCAGCAACTTGAGTTAAATATATCATATAGCAGATGAACACAGTGATATTTGAGAAGTGAAATGAAGTTTATAGGATTTACAGAAAGTGTGCAGTAATTATTCAAACAAAATTAGGCAGGTGCATAAATTTGGGCACCCCCAACAGAAAAATTACATCAATATTTAGTAGATCCTCCTTTTGTAGAAATAACAGCCGCTAAACGCTTCCTACAGCTTCCAGTCTGGATTCTGGTTGAAGGTGCTTTGGACCATTCTTCTTTAGAAACATCTCCAGTTCAGTCATGTTTGATGGTTTCCGAGCATGGACAGCCCACATTTTCAGTAATATTCATGTCTGGGGGACTGATATGGCCATTCCAGAACGTTGTACTGGTTCCTCTGCATGAATGCCTTAGTAGATTTTGAGCAGGGTTTGGGGCCGTTGGCCTCGGAGCAACTTTGTCACTGATTCTAGAACATTGTTCTCAAGAATCTGGAGATATTAACTACAATCCATGCGACCCTCAACTTTAACAAGATTCCTAGTACCTGCACTGGCCACACAGTCCCACAGCATGATGGAACCACCACCAAATTTTACTGTGGGTAGCAAGTGTTTGTCTTGGGATGCTGTGTTCTTTTTCCGCTCCTTGTTATGTCCAAATAACTTAATTTTAGTTTCATCAGTACACAGCACTTTATTCCAAAATGAAGCTGGATGTCCAAATGTGCTGTAGCACACCTCAAGTGACTCTGTTTGTGGGCGTGTCTGCAGAAAAGGCCTTCTTCTGCATTACTCTCCCATACAGCCCTCTCCTTGTGCAAAGTGCGCGCTGTATAGTTGAACGATGAACAGTGACACCATCTGCAGCAAGATGAGGTTGTAGGTCTTTGGAGGTGGTCTGTGGCTTGACTATGACTGTTCTCACCATCCTTCGCCTCTGCCTATCTGAGATTTTTCTTGGTCTGCCACTTCAGGAGTTCCTTAACTAGGACTGTGCCTGTGGTCTTCCATTGCCTCACTATGTTCCTCACAGTGGAAACTGACAGCTGAAATCTCTGAGAGAGCTTTTCCCTTTCCCTGAACCATGATGTTGAACAACCTTTGTTTTTCAGGCCATTTGAGAGTTGTTTTGAGGCTCCCATGTTGCCACTCTTCAGAGAAGATGCAAAGAGGAGAAAAACTTCCAATTGGCCACCTTAAGACTTTCTCATAGTTGGATTCACTTGTGTATGTAGATCAAGGGTCAATGAGCTTACAAAACACGGTGATATGAGCTTACATATCACGATGTTCATCTGCTATATGATATATTTACCTGAAATTGCTGGGTTGGACAACCAATGATTTATAAAGACAAAATCATGAAAATTATCAGGGGTGTCTAAACTTTTTCATACAACTGTATCATAAGAAACCATCTGCCATGAATATTGCTGAAAGGTGGCTATGGCGTAAAACCTCATATAAACAAACTAACCATCTCTGATATGACAGTTTTACTTTAATTAAAAGCAATTTAAGCATTTTTCCATGAACATTTAATGACTGCCCAAAAGTGGTCTTATTTTCAGTAAACAGGTTTTCTGTTGTTTTGTCAGTACAGGGATATGTGTATGCTCTCCTAATCTCCTAATCGCAGGTGCTACAAATAGAAATTTCTAAAAATAATTTTCATATGCGACTTGAGTGGTTTTATGGGAAAGGCTTGGTGAGTTTAGGAATCCTGTGTAAACCATGATTAGCTAGGTGAAATTATTCTGGTGAAAGACTTTTTTTTTTAGTATATCAAGCTATTTGTAGATATTAGTTTAGATACACTTCTAATATTGAGAAAAAATGTGTACATATGGGGAGAAATTAAGTCAAATGGGCAAAGAAAGATATCAGTGACTGATTTTTGTTTGTGAAGGAGTGTGAGGGTAGAGTTTATACTGATAAGCTTTGACATACAGAAACTGAGCTCACAGTGACAGTGCACTTTTAAAGTATAAATGTGCTCCCTGTTCTAGACTGGAGTACTTGAATAATCAGCTTGAAAAGTACAGCAGATTTTTAGGACTAAAAGAATAACACCCACACTTTCAGTCATGTGCTTCCAAGTAAATCTGTTCATTTGGTCCTTGTGTTTTGCAGTTTGTGTGCATGTTTGTGAACGTGCTTGTGTATGTGTGGAAGGAATAAGGGAGAATGGAATGTTTTTGCACTGTGAAAGAAAAACCTGGAGCATGAGCTGCAAATGACGATTGGACTTCAGGCTCTCTTGATCTGACATGAAACCTTGCCCCAGCCACTGGCACACTTCTGTAAGCTCTGTGCCAACATAAAATGTCAACCATGCAACCCGACACTGTCCAGTGGCTGCATAACAAATATCCCCTAATCGTTAAATGGCTTGGTAAACATCAGGAAATGTGCTCGGTGTAATATCCTTTTGAAAACGAGCATATTCCAATGCAGCATGAAAGGCTGTGGCCAAATGACTCATTACATACATTGTGTGTATATGTGTAGAGTTAGGTACACGTGTTGCTTAATCAGTCTCCACGTAAGTTTGCTGAGTTAACGATGACATTTGTAAAACTGTCAGCTTTGTTTGACGAACAGAGCAGGTTCAGGATATTTGTTAATTATTTCTTATGTTAAGTTTCCATTGATGTGAGTATATGTTAGTTAGCTGTACAGTTATGGCTATAATTATTGTGACAAGTATTGTACATACAATATATATGCCATATAGCCGCCAGTTTGAGGAAAATAGTTTTACTGAAGACTTAAGACAATCCTTCATTTCAGAACAATTTTTAAGTCCGTTTTTAAACCCCGTTTATCCTGTTTTTTCTGATACAGAAGCCCCAAAAGGAAATGATCAAAAAGAGAACACAACAGCAGTTTCAGAACCACAACAGCAAATTCAGTTTATGCATTAAATATTATGTCAAATTTACATGCCTCAGTAGCAGAGTATATTTTAATCAGGATTTAAATGTTAGGAGTGTGTCTGAATCCCGGACAAAGGTCGGGAGGTTACTCAATAACTGGGGGTCATGTATGAGAATGCCTTTACCCCGCCATGACGTTTTGATTACTAAGAAATCAAACGGGGTCTGCCTTTGTGAATGAAGTACACGTGCTGACTCTACAAGTTCACTCCGATAACGTTGGGTCAGGCAGTGTAGAGCATAAGTAGTATTTTGTAATTGATGCAAAATCTAAGTGGTAATCTGTACAGAGCAAAAAGAACAGGACTAATGTGTTCATATTTGCTAGGTTCTAGTTTGCACTGGAGCGGCATTCAAAACTAATTTGTGTATGTCAGTTATGCATTACAGTAGTCAATGCATGTTCCGTTAAGTCCATCTTGAGTTGAACGTATCTTGAACGGAGTAGTTTAATATAGTCTATACTGTGTATATATCAGAGCAGAGTCAACTCTAAACATGTTTAAAACACTTACATTAATCAACAGTTGCGCAAAAATCATTAACACAAAACCTATTTTGTAATAGTGTTCAATATCTCCTGTAATTTATTGGATAATGTATTGAAAGTGAAAAGCAAATACAAAATACTTAGTCCATTGGCGAACTCTTGGCACTGCTGCTCAGCAGGCTGCTGCCTGTATGCCCAGCCATTGAGAAGCTCAGTGGTTCTCACTGTTTGCTTTTTAAATGCCTGTTATCACAAAATTCTTAGGATCCAGGTGATTAATTTCTACTGAGAATGTAAAAATAGAGAAAACCCTGAAAAACAATGGAGATCTGCACTGAGCTATTGTAAGACTGACACAAGCAAGTGCACTGAGTGCTGAACAAACGTTGAGTTCTGAGACAATTTTTCTCTTCAAAACTGGTTGAGAACCAAATTCATCAAGTTTCAAGATATGACCGTATAGGTCATATAATGGTAGGGTTGGGGAAAAAAGACCAGTCCTCTCAAGCCCCCTATTTGTCATCTCACCCTTACATCCGTACTATTTCCATGTTTTCGAAGCAGCTTCTCAAGTCAAGTCTTGAATGTAGTGTCGTAGCTTATTTGCTCATTAAATAAAGTTCATTTAAAGTCAGTCTCGACGAAAATCACTTTCCATTTCAGCCTGGCCTTCTCAAACTTTCTACCTTTGTCTCTGGCTTTTTTTTTTCTTTCTTCTTCTTTAGTCTTGCTCATAAAAACTCTATTCCCTTGTGTGTTCAAAGCATTATACAAATTAGTCTTGAATGTAGTACTACATTATAGATGGGTGTGCCAGATTCCATACTGTAAAACTTGAGTTCTGCCAGGCAGTTCCAGTACTTCAGTATATGACTGCTGTGCTGCTTTCTTTGTGAGTGAATTGATCTGTTTTTGTTTGTTTGTTTGGTCCAGGCTTCCTGGTGGACAGCACTGGTTTGTATACATATATGTTTCTGGCCTGCAGTATCACAGTGGTCTCATCAGCATTGTTTCTCATGGTGTCCTTCTACTGGCTGGACCACCGTGATGCAGCACGAATGTCATCTATCCCGGAAACATCAGCTACACATGAATGCATTCCGTCTCCCGACTACCCGCGTGCTGCAGTATATTTGGAGAAAAGAGATAAGCAACATGAAGTAGAAACCGAGCGTGTCACCACTGTCTGAACTGGGTGTATGTTCTCTTTGAGGCTCAAATCAAATGGATGATGAACGGGTGTAATATTTAAACATACCCAACGTGTGTCATTATAAATGAAACATTTTACATACAGTGGTGCTTGAAAGTTTGTGAACCCTTTAGAATTTTCTAGATTTATGCATAAATATGATGTGAAACATGATCAGGTTATTGGAAGAATGTTTTGTGGATGGATGAGACCAAAATAGAACTTTTTGGTTTAAAAGAAAAGCGTTATGTTTGCATTTCAGCACAAGAACCTTATCTCATCTGTGAAACATGATGGTGGTAGTATCATGGTTTGGGCCTGTTTTGCTGCATTTGGGCCAGGACGGCTTGCCATCATTGATGGAACAATGGATTCTGAATTATATCACAGAATTCTAAAGGAAAATGTCAGGACATCTGTCCATGAACTGAATCTCAAGAGAATGTGGGTCATGCAGCAAGACAGTGACCCTAAGCACACAAGTCGTTCTACCAAAGAATGGTTACAGAAGAATAACATTAATGTTCTGGAATGGCCAAGTCAAAGTCCTGACCTTAATCCAATGGAAATGTTGTGGTTAAGGACCTGAAAGCGAGCAGTTAATGTGAGGAAACCCACCAACATCCCAGAGCTGAAGCTGTTCTGTACGGAGGAATGGGCTAAAATTCCTCCAAGCCGGTGTGCAGGACTGATCAACAGTTACAGGAAACGTTTAGTTGCAGTTATTGCTGCACAGGGGGGTCACACCAGATACTGAAAGCAAAGGTTCACATACTTTTGCCACTCATCTAATATGTAATATTGGGTCATTTTCCTCAATAAATAAATGACCAAGGATAATATTTGTGTCTCATTTGTTTAACTGGTTTCTCTTTATCTACTTTTAGGACTTGTGTGAAAATCTGATGTTTTAGGTCATATTTATGCAGAAATATAGAAAATTCTAAAGGGTTCACAAACTTTCAAGCACCACGGTAGGCTTTAATATTGTTTTAAAAGTTTCAGGAAGGATAATTTTGCTTTGATAATCCAGATGAATCAGTGTGTAACTGTTTTACATTTGCACATCTTTCAGTTTATGTTTGCTGCATTCATCCTTGCCAACTGGACAATCTAAATGTTAGCGTGTATCTTAATCCACATTTGAAAGCACTTATAAACACTATATATTCATTTTTATTAGTCATCATGCAGGGGCACCACTGGTTAGGTGAGTGCTACTGATGCAACCCCCACAACTCCAGGGATTCTGGAGACTCGAAGAAAGGGGAAGTTTTCTGACAATTTGAACACATACAGACAATAAAGACCTGGGATAGGATCCAGGGTCCAGGGCAGAACCCAAAATCAAGGGAAAATACGAATAAAGGGGGTTGATGCCTTCTTGGGCCGGTTTTTCAAAACTTTTAATCATGTTTCAGATTGTCTGGATAATCAGATCCCCCAATTTCCTATCCAGGATCAAATTACTCTCATATTTTGTCCTAGTTTTTTAATACACGTTCAGACTGGTTAAAGCTGATCCCAATAGGCAGTACAGGCATGTCTAAATATAGATTTTTGTACTTTTAATACCCCGCTAGGTGCCCGTGTGCTGGGCAAAAAATGTTACAGCATTTTTTGTTAATGAACAAAACATACACTCTGATTAATGGACCACTTTAAGAGAGAAAATAGTTTTATTCTCAAACTGCACACATAAGAATTGCGAGAACTGAAAAAGCAAAGACGTCTGACTGAAGAGCTAGAGTTAGCCTTGCTTCCGCAGGAGACTAAATTTAGCATTTCCCTTTTTAAAAACAAAACAAGCAGGTGTTATTTCTGATTAATTCTAAATACATGCAACTGATTTCTTTTCTACCATTTTTCTTTCTTCTAAAATGGAAAATGTACATTTCAGTTTACTACAAGATTTCACTTGACTGATGTTTTTGATCAAACCCAAACTCAGTGTTTCATACTTTTACAAAAATGTTGAAATACTTTATCACATTTTTTTGTTATACTGTATAAAGAAATGTTACATTTGCATTATTTGAACTCCTGTAAGTTAACAGAACAATAATCTGTGTTTTACTTTCTGTTCATTTATTATTTGAAAATGAATTATTTCAGAATTTTAATGCCTCCTTGAACTCTAAGTTTAAAACACTTTATTTTCAAACATTTTTTACAGTGTAATATTAAATTGTCATTTTAGAAGTAGTTTTAAACTCATTCTTATCGTGCTTATTTTTGGGTCGTTTTTGTGCAAAGTGTTTTCAACACTTTCTCAATCCAGCTTTAATCTAACGGGATAAAAATGATCCTGGAAAGGTGTCCTAGATTTCTGCTTCAAGTTTTGAAAAACCCAGTTGAAGCATTTAATCCTGGATAAAGGGTCAATTGAATTATGAAATCCAGATCCAAATCTCCAGGATCCAAAGACTTGTTACACATTTTGAAAACCCATATTTCAAGCTTACTCCAACTCTATATTGCTTTAATCTGGTTCACTATCTTTTGAAAAACCGGACCCTAGTCATAATGAACAGGGCTGCACTCTGCAGCTTGAAACCAACCAGCTTGAAGTGCACTAGCTCTTGAGCCTCTCTGGTTTGTATCCCATTTCTGGCCATATGAGATTTGTCTGTGTCAAACTGCATGGAGTGTCCCCTGCATGGTGAGTAGAGTGCATGGGCCCATGTTGTCAGCAGTCATTTTTGTAGTTGCGTTCTTTGTGGGTTCTGTCCTGTTCTCTGGGGGTTTCGTTCTCTTCACCCGGGTTCCATCCCAGCCCCTGGGTCTCATCCCTGGTATTTGTTGTCTGTCTGCCTGTGCTTGCCTCACCAGGGGCTTCCCCATTCCTATGAGTCTTAGAGTTCCTCGAGTTTTGGGGGCTGAGTCAGTTTTTTGTTAAACAGTGCCATGAACTGATGGTGAGAATGGCAAAAAGCATTTATTACTGTTTCGTGATATATAAGTGTTTACACTCATGATTTTCATTTAATTTGTGTACTCCTATTCTAATACGTGTTGTCCTTAGATATTCTCCAAATGTGGAAATCAGATGTGGTTTTTACGATTGTAAACTACTTTGTCTGCTTACGTTTTAAACTGGTGTTAATTTCACTACGTCGTCATGACAGGTTCTAGACTGGTAAGCACAACCTCTGCATAGGAAGCTACTCAAACTAGGTGCACTTATTCCCGTTGTTGGACCTTTTAACTTTGCTGTTCTTCTGCATCTTCCTGGGCATTAAATACACAACATTTCACAGTCAGTGTTACTACCCAAAGATAGATTTGTTCTGTGACACAGGTGCCTGAGTGTGTTTCACAATTAATGCCTTACATTATTCAATCAGGGAGTTGTACCTGAATGTAATGCTGTAGAACACAGACTGTTTCTGTTCTCCCAGAGATGACTGACTGCACTGTACACCAAGTCCTGCTGGTGCCAGTATGTTTTACTGAATGTAATCAAATGTTTTTGTTGTTGCCTTAAATATTGTACTGTTCTTTGCCAATTCTCTCTTTTTTTGCATTTACCCACGTATGAAGAATATTTAAAGAAGAGTAAAAGGGCTATTTTGCATAAAATATTATGGTAATGTTATTATGTATTTAGTAGCTGTTTTGTTTGTGTTTTATTTTCAAGTAGCAAATCAAACCAAATAAACACTCTTTTGTTCTACATTAAAATTCATCTTATCCCTGTCCAAGTTGAAGGATGGTCACATTATTTGACCCTGGGTCCCATGGTCCTCACATGAACCCATACTAAACAGTATTTTAAACCAACACACTTCCAATGGAGGACAAACTCTACTTAAATATACCTTTTTATGCATATATGCTAGTATGCATTTTTATTTCATTACTCCATAGTAATGAAATAAAAGCTTGGTCTTGCTTAGAAACACATCAGTAGGTTCATGAAGACACACTACTTCCTGGGAACTTTTAAAGGCTCATCATATAAAGCAAATACGGGAGCCCTCTATAACCCCTGATGGGCACAGTAACATGATATTGGCCTCGTGTCTCCATATATTTATACCCCAGTAAAACCAGCCACCCAATGCCAGGCATGACAGTTTGAGTTCCTGAACACTTAACTTGTCTACAGTAATAACAATTAGCTAACGTACCACTTTGAATAGTTTGTATTTAAAAGTACAGGCCTGTATATGCTACATGACATATACATTTACAGCATTTAGATGCCCTTGGTATGCCTCAAATGTGACTTGCAACTGAGCGAGACTTGCACGAGGGTCCAAAAGTGGTTACTCGATGGATATTTGAACCCTCCATCATCTGATTTGTAGTCCACACAGCCTTGAGCCTTCTCAGTCTACTTATTATTATTATTATTATTATTAGGCATGTTATTATTATTGTATTGTAATTAAATAATGTGTTTTTTGTACTTGATTTAAAAACTGTAAATTTGAAACTTTTATTTTAGAATAACTAGCGAATTTTACAATCAGCGGTGTCCCTCTAGTGATTGCTAGTATATATAACAGTACAGGATTTATAGCATGATAAATAGCAAAGCTCATTGATAGTTTACCTTCCTGAGAAATTCCTCGTGTTGCTATTATAACTATCATATAACGCAGAATCGTGATTTTATTGGTAAAATATTCATTTAATGTTCTCTGTCTGTGACACTGTAGGCGTGTCATTATAATAACGAAACCGAAAGCAGAGGATGACCGGACACGAATGGAGGGAGTAAACAACGGTAAGACTATTTAGATTAGCGGAATAATATGTATGTTTATAAACCTATACAAAGTGTACATATATAAAACATTAGCTATTGTACACATTGTGTGTGTGGAACAGAGTTAACGGACATGGACACGTATCGAGCATGGAGGTTTTCGATGTTGCTTTCGGTTTTGTCTTTCAGAAAGTTAAAAATATATGTGAATATATGAATGGCTTGCAAAATGCTTTCCTAAGATGGCGCCTGATGACAGTGCTGATATATCACTAGATTTTAACTGTGTGGTGCTGGGGTAATACTGCATTTGCTGGTGAGTATAACAAGTTCTGATGCAGGTATTTAAAACTTACAATTCAACTAAATATCTTATTCAAAACATGTTACACAATAAACAGTAATGTTCTACTGACTCTTAAGAACTTTATCTAATTGTCTGGGTTCATGCAGAGGAGGGCGGTTTTTCTCAAAGTTTCTCAAATTGTCCCTTTGGTTTACATTTACAGCATTTAGCAGACGCCCTTATCCAGAGCGACTTACAATTGGTACAGTCTTACAATACAGACCTTCTGGTCCAGAGTCCAGTACCTTAACCACTAGGCTACCACAGTTATTCTCATAGTTTCTTCCTTAGGTGTCTCTTTGCCACTATGACTTTCTTTGCCACTGTCACCTCCACCACCACTGTTCATTAAAACTTTGAACTTGAATGGTTTTGGCTTATGCTTGGAGACTAGTTTGACTAGTATGTTGATATTCACCTGAAGGCCACCGCATGCAATGTGTTTGAATCTCTACAAATGCTGCCCACCACCATTCATACCTACTTAGTCACACTTAATCTATGTCAGGGTTGCAGGGAAAGCCAAGGGTGCTATCCATCACAGGGCACACTCACACTGGGACACTATAGAGATGCCAGTTGACCTAATGAATGTCTGTTGAATATGGGAAGAAAACCATGCAAACATGGAGAAAATATGCAAACTTCTCACAGGTGCAGTCTGGGCTGTGAACTGAAATGGCTATCACTTGAGCTGTGAGGTGACAGTACAACTTACGACTTACTGTGTAAGTAAGTAAGATGCTCTTTAGAATAGAGTGGAATCATACTGGGATAACATAGATCGTCAGATTTTGCTTGAACTTGTGCAGGTCATGCCAGCAAGAATGTACGCTGTCATTGCAGAAAAAGGGGGAGCATACCAAATACAAACAGATTCTGAAATTTATGTAAGATTCAACTTGTAACTCAAATTGTTTGAATGCTTGATTATATGATTTGAGAAAAATGCAAAGTAAAATAATTTTCACAAGTGGTCTCATGAGTCTCCCAGATGTGTCAAAGACAGTGAGTATACACTTTGTTTATAAATCCCAGCAACACAGTTGTGTCTGATACACTTTGGTCTAGTTACAAATGTAAACCCTGGACTTTGTTAGATGCATCTATTACCTGTGATGTTGTGTGACTATTTTTCTCCAAAGTCTCAACCTGTTAAGATACTGTGTCATACTTTTCAAACCTGGCCCCTATCCTCCCACTAAACGCTCCTGGTCTGCAGTGGTACTTGAAAGTTTGTGAACCCTTTAGAATTTTCTATATTTTTCCATAAATATGACATAAAACATCATAACATTTTCACAGAAGTCCTAAAGGTAGATAAAGAGAACCCAGTTAAATAAATGAGACAAAAATATTATATTTCGTCATGAAAATGATCCAATATTACATCCTAGTGAGTGGCAAAAGTATGTGAACCTCTAGGATTAGCAGTTAATTTGAAGGTGAAATTAGAGTCAGGTGTTTTCAATCAATGGGATGACAATCAGGTATGAGTGGGCACCCTGTTTTATTTAAAGATCAAGGCTCTATCAAAGTCAGCTCTTTACAAATATTGGATAATTTTCCTCAATAAATAAATGCCAAAGTATAATATTTTTGTCTCATTTGTTTAACTGGGTTCTCTTTATCTACTTTTAGGACTTGTGTGAAAATCTGATGATGTTTTATGTCATATTTATGCTGAAATATAGAAAATTGTAAAGGGTTCATAAACTTTCAAGCACCACTGTATCATATGTGCCAGACTTGTGGATGGAACTCACTCTTGGCCCATCACGGCCCAGGGGCTGGATCTGCAATGATGTCATGAATACCTACTTATGCTCCCGTCACATACATGTGACACCATGAAATGCCAGGAGATTGTAAATCGTACTGCCTTTGCCAGGTCAGGCTTGGATCTCAACTGATATAAAACATCTGCCTACATCCAATCAAGATGGTTAATAGACCACAGTATCAGCTTACTTACACTTCTCTTAAAACTTTTTGGGTGAACTAAAGAACCTGGAGGGATTCTGTGTTGAGGAGTGATCTGAGATTCATTGTTCTGTATTCATCAATTCTATAAAGCATTATCAGAGAAAATGATCAAGTACTATCTGCAAGCTTGGCAATAATTGTGTCATGCGACAAATGTACAAAATGCATAGAGAGTTAATGGTACAGTGTACTTAATAAACTATCAAGTGTATGACTGATTACATTTGTCTTTGTACTTCAGAGCTGGGTGGAGACACGTGAATTGTTCCATGATGGCTGGCCTAGGTAGAAGTGATGTCGTTTTCGCCTATGGAGCTTTTCTATTCTTTGACCTGATCCTGTGGGTCGCACTGTGGACCGCACTCCTCTTCTGTGAAGGCGCTTTTCTCATCAGTCTGATATGGCTGTGGGCTTTTAGGGCTCTCAGTTGGGTCCTACTTCATACAATCAGTTCGGCAGTCTTGGATAAGCATCTACAGACACTACTGAGGCGCTGGCTGGCGTTACTGTGTTTTTTACCTCCTGTGTTTGATACTGTACAAGCATTTATTCTCAGAGCGACATGTGGCTTCAGTCCTGTTCCATTGCCCACAATGGTGCTGTTAAGTTCAGTGACTGCCAGTCTGGTTCATGCGTTGTGGGAGATGGCTTTCCCGTATAATGAATCAGCTAAGAAAGATGTAAACAAAAAGAAAAAAGAGCAAGAGGCTCGAGCACTCCTGAAGAGAGTCATTCACTACTCAAAACCAGACTACCTTCACCTTGGAGCTGCGTTTGTATTCCTCATCTTTGCTGCCTTATGTAAGTTCTCCACCAGGGTTTCTGCACAGTTCCATGTTATTTAAGTTTAGTATACAGCCAAATACACGCATTTACTAATATATCTGGTACACCTACTTGTACTCGTTTTAGCAGGTACACTATATGACCAAAGATTTGTGGACACCACTTCTAATTAGTGTTCTGTTATTTCAGCCACACTCACTGCTAATAGGTTCATAATATGAAGCATACAAGCATAGAATCTGGAAAAAAGTGGAAACAGAATGGGTTATACTGGAAGAGTCATTCACTGACTGTCAGTATGGCATTTTAGTATGTTTCCACCTCCCCATCATGTCCGTTCAACAGCTTTCAGTCCTACCCTCCTAAAACAAAGTCCATAAAGGAAAGGTTTGCCAACTTTGATGGAGATCTTCTACTGAGCCTTGACTTTACCTGAGCCTTGACTTTAATTTGACTTGTCCTCAAAACTGAAACACTATTATTTTAAATGAGAAAATAATATAATGCTTAGACATCCACAACCACTAGCATCACCTACCTTTATCTGCCAATGGCCCATCCATTCCAACCATTAGATGGGTTTGACTCAAACAAACAAGGGAGTTTGAGACATGTGCAAACATAAGTAATCATTCTGGCTCTTACTGAATCCTTGTGATGTTGTATAGGAAATGCCTGGATGACCAGTTAGCTTTTCAGTATGAGCAGATAAACTCATCTGGTTATCAAAGACTACTTCAAGTTTTTTTGCAATCTCAGAAGCTGCGATGGAGGTGTTTAATGTGGAGATATTCACCCTGAGAGAACATGTCTCCAGGAATGTAAGGCAGCTCAGACATCCTGTACCTCATCGCAGCAATTACACCAAAGCATTAAACAAATCCAGCTGCCCTGCTTTAAAGCATCCAACACACTACATTTGCCATTGTAATGACAGTATTATGGAATGGAGTTTGTATGGCATTCCAATTCCACTTCTGAATGAGGCGGTGTGTATACAGCAAAAGATGAACTGCACGCATAAACTGTGTACATATATATTTGGGAGGTACAGGGTTAGTGACGATCACACAGTGGCACTTGAGTTTGGAATGCACCAGTGTTTTGGGTATAATGTTCATCATCTTGCATTTTTTCTTGCAGTTGAGTCATGTATACCATACTACACAGGGAAAATCATTGATGGTTTGAGTGGAAAATGCCAGTACAGCGACTTCATGTGGGCCATCGCATGCATGTCGTTTTACTCTTTCGGAAGGTATATATGTGTATTTGTCTGTTGCTGTTATTATACTTCCAATAGAGGTGTAACGATGCATCGCAATGCAAAAATGGAGATGCCACATGCATTCTGTTTAGTAAGCCATCTGATGCAATTGCATTTTTTGTATGTAATTGCATTCAATTGTATGTAACACTCCAATACACATAACTTCCGTTCTGCTATTGGAAACTCATCGAGGTAAAAATGAATTTGAGATTGAAGATGTTTAAAGGTTCAGCAAGCTTGTTTGTTTACTTTGATTTTCAATTTTGACTTAGTTAATTAAATTGGGTGAAACCGTTACAACAGCACATTTTTTTGCTGTAGCATTATTTAAATCTCCCAATCTCTTTTAATTGTAGCAGACTAAATATTCTTTTTAAATTTTATACAAGAAAAGTACACATTATTCTGAATTGTTATTCTTCAGAAATAAAAAATGTTTTCACTCGGGTATATAAGATATGGTGAAACTACAACAGAACATTTTATTTACAATTTTCAACCTTTATTTCTAGTCATTTATTTGAAGTGCATTGTACTGAAGTCTTTCTTTTTTTTGTTTAAAAACGTATTCAAGAATTTGAATTGTTTTTCATTGTTTGCAAAGTAAGAAAATCGAATATCTGGAGTCTCGTGAATTGAATTGAATTGTGAGAGTGCATCGTTACACCCCTATATTTCGATGTATAAAATTAAAGTGTAATTAATTGTGTGTTGTTGTTTTTTTCTATTTTCAGCTCTTTGTTTACAGGCTTACGAGGAGGCATGTTCATGTGTAGCTTAAGCAGACTAAATAAGAGAGTTCGACACATGCTTTTCCAGAACATAATGAAACAGGAAATCAGTTTCTTTGAAGAAAACAAACCAGGTGATTTAAAATGTTCTTCTCTTAGCTGTTTTCTTCGGTGTCCTAGGTGCATAATGCAATTCAGTGGAAATATTGCTATAATCATTATATCAGAAACACCTACCGAATTGTAGTAATAAATGATAATGGAGAAGAATGATTGTTTTTGATACCATAGATCTTCATTACCTTCCTAACATCTCTTCTCTTTCCTCATAGGTAGCCTGACATCACGGCTGATGTCAGACACTGATAAGATGGGCCGCTCTATAACTATGAACATGAATGTGTTCCTGCGCAGTCTGGTTATGACATGTGGCATGTTTTTACCAATGCTAAGCCTGTCCTGGCAGCTCACTTTACTTACATGTATCGAAATGCCTCTTCTTGCAGTGCTGCAGAATTGTTACAACTCGTATCGCCAGGTAATGGACTTTTTTTAAAACCTCCAACTCGGATCTAATAACTTTAGGGCTTTGTAAATTTAAATGATAATGAATGGTCATGTCTGGATGACCCAGCAATGCGTTGTGTAGCTAATGTTAGCAGGTTGCAGACTGCAGCTGATATATATCACAGTCGAATCCCACTATCTGAATTCACACTATCAAAATTTCCACTATAATGTATGGGTTGTGTTAATCCCCTAATCTGCTATCATCCTATAACATATGATTTTTGGGGAAAAAGCAGAAGTAGCTGGTATTTTGAATAGCTTTCTACCTCAAACTAAACCCTCCACTTTTATTGTATTCATTGGTGATTTATGACGTGAAAAACCCTAACCCTAGACCCCAACCCTAACCCTAATCCTAACCCTAGACCCCTAACCCTAATCCTAACCCTAGACCATAACCCTAACCCTAGACCCTAATCCTAACCCTAGACCCCAACCCTAATCCTAATCCTAGACCCCAACCCTAACCCTAGACCCCAACCCTAACCCTAGACCCCTAACCCTAGACC
>JAJAGP010002680.1:44919-80618 GCA_025084515.1 Ancistrus triradiatus | reverse complement strand
CCTAACCCTAATCCTAACCCTAGACCCCAACCCTAACCCTAGACCATAACCCTAACCCTAGACCCCAACCCTAACCCCAACCCTAGACCCCAACCCTAATCCTAACCCTAGACCCTAACACTAACCCACCAAAGTTTGGTTCAACTATTCAAACGATCAAATGGTATGATTAGAATGGTTTTGTAAGAACTTAATTGACTTGTTCATTTTTTTTTGCAGAAATATGTCATTAACATGGGGGGTTATGTAACAGAATCTGCTGTTGCATAGTAATGGGCAAAGCCGCCTAAGGAAATGTTGGAAATGTTTGAAATTATTAACAATTCATAACTATAGGTGCTTCACATAGCCAGGTAACGAAAGGGCAGTTAACATCATAAAACGATGTTAAAATGTTGTAGTGTTACTGTTATCAATGCATTAATTTTAACAGCCCTAGTTAGAAAACCTGATGCTATACTTTATGAAGTATTTTTCATGATTGTAGTATAGCTGTTTACAGATACAGTGGGCATCTATCTGTAAACAACATATATCGTTGGAAAAAAACATATAGCTTGAATTCTGTGGCTTTTTGTACCCGTTGTCTTCCTGACACAACTGTTTTTTTAATATAATAATTTTTAGATTGAAATTGAGGCTTTTTAATAGTTATTAAGTCAATAATTCTCATTCAACATACAGTTTTCCCTTGATAAGTATAATTGCACTTGAAAACCTTCAGCGGAAACCTAAGAGCAATGTGAACCCATTAAGTTAAATGTATCTCTATCATCTATCCATTAATCATGTTTTTCTCAGTACACAGCTCATCTGTTAAAATTAATTGATATAAAATGTAAAAAGGAAATTTGTACAGCCTTTAGATTTCCAATTTTGAAACCCCAAATCCAAATGCCTCCCCTCTTCCTGATTCTGTGACTGAATGGATGTCTGGTCATGTTCACTTCTGAGCATCAGCATGTCACTGTGTCATAATGAACAGAAAACATCCAGGGAGCTGCAGGACTGCATGGCTGAGATTGAGCAGCTAGCAGCTTCTTCAATCAGTTCTATAAAGACAGTGCGGAGCTTCAGGGCTGAGACTCAGGAGGTAAAGAGGTACCAGGAAGCCTTGGACAGAAAGCTCCAGGTTATGAAACGCAAAGGCCGATACAGTTCAACACACCTCCTTCTGCGTAGGGTAAGAATTTGTCCTGTCACATATTGGCTTGATTTGAGTAAATCCATTTATCATTATCACACAGTCCTTGTGTTTTGTCGTAATTGTTTACTGTTCTTTGGTACTTTGGTACTGTGGGACTGTGGTAGTCTAGCAGTTAAGGTTCTGGACTATGGACCAGAAGGTCCAGCCAGGTACCTCTGCCAAGCTGCCACTGTTGGGTCCTTGAGCAAGGCCCTTAACCCACAATTGCTTGGATTGTAAGGTTGTATCAATTGTAAGTCGCTCTGGATAAGGGTGTCTGCTAAATGCTGTAAATGTAAATGTATTTCCTGAATAACATCTGATGTTTTGTGTCCTGACACAGTTGGTAACCTTCTGTTTGAGGGTTGCGATGCTGAGTCTCGGCCGCCGTCTCATCTCCTTAGGTCAGCTAACCAGTGGCAGCCTGCTGGCTTTTGTGCTCTATCAAAAGAGCATGGTGTCAAACATGAGGGTGAGGTGCATTTTATCCATAAATCTAATGCTGGATTGCTTAACAAATGTCGCCCTACACAGTGAGAAATGGTTCTCTTGGGGAAATTATTCTCTAATACTACCTTGGTAACTTGTATTGGTTTGCTTTTCAGCAATTTGTGTATGTCTATGGAGACATTTTGAACACAGTGTGGTCAGCAGAGAAGGTTTTTCAGCTGCTAGATAGAAGACCGAAGATTCGGGAAGCCGGTGACTTTGCACCTGAGAACCTAAAGGGAAGAATCTCTTTTGAAAACGTTACCTTCTCCTACCCTTCGCGTCCCGATGGAAAAGCGCTTAAGGCAAGTACAGTTTTAAAACTTTGAATGTTAGAAACACAAAAAATGTAGGTACTGTGTGCATAAAATCTTCAGGAATAAAACAAGATTCTTTTTTTTACTGGTTCAGTCTCGTGCAAACGTAAGGACATGTCAGATCTGTGACATTTTGGCCAGAATGAGCTGCATCTGCATCGGCCGAAGCTATGCTTCTGAGCATCGGAGGCGCTCAGTCTTGCCTGAACACAAGGTTAAAGTGGCTTTCAGGTCATTAAAAGGACTGCATTTAAGCCGGCGTGTTTGTTCATTTGTTGTGTGACACTGAGATTGACCAGCGTTGTGTGTTTGAAGTTTGTGGGAGCTCTCACAGTAGTTTGGTTGTGCTAGAATCATAATGTTTTTTCTTAGAGTTCAGGGATTTGATTTTCAAACAGTGTGTTTATGCTTTGTGCTTGTTTGTTGTTCTGATGTCCTCATTCACGAGAATTTGTGTTCAGCTTTTTCTTCCTTTCGGCACTGCCTGAGCTCTTATGTCTGATGTTTGATGTCTTGAGTATTCTAAATTCCTTTTGTGCAACAGTCCAAAACCAATCAAGCCATCATCTACATCTACAGACCTTATCCAGAGCGACTTACAATTGGTACAATCTTACAATCCAAGCAATTGTGGGTTAGGGGTCTTGCTCAAGGACCCAACAGTGGCGGCTTGGCAGAGGTGGGATTTGAACCCTCGACCTTCTGGTCCAGAGTCCAGTACCTTAACCACTAGGCTACCACAGTCATGTTACAGGACACATACATATATTTATGAGAGGAAAGAGAAGAGTGATACTGGTCTGTAGTTGTTGATGACGCAGTTGTTAGATTACTTTCCACAAATCGACAAAATCGATCACGATTCCCAAACCTTTACACTAGACTGGCAAAATGCAGCCAGGCATGGGTGTTCTACAGTATCCACCCGGCACATGACCAGTTGTGCTGTGTGGCTGTAGTTTTCACTCTGTTTATAAGCTGTACGTGAACTGATATATGACAATTTTGCTACTAAAGCTGCAGCTCAGATGGCAAATATGCATCATGTGATACCACTCTGTAAACCATGTCAAACTACACTAAAGCCAAATGGTTATGAACAACCAAATGTTACACATTATAAAAAATATGAGATATATTTCATTTTAGTTAACATTTATGTTTGTCATGCAAGACCTCAAGACATCAAATTATTATTTTCAAAGATAGCCTGGCAAGTGCCAGAAGACACAATGCACAAGACAAAACAAAACAGATGAAGAATGGCTGATGACTGCTCTAAACTTGCTCAATAAGAGCTTTGGGCCAAGACAATAGTAAAGCTGCTTTGAGACAATGCTCCATTGTAAGAAGTGCTATATACAATACATCTGACTTTGATTAATCTAACAGAGGTAAAACCTTTAGAAGTATCATTGAACTTGTCCACACACAGGCCCTGGAAAGCAGTGACCAAGATAAATATATCCTTGTTTTTCCCTGTTTTACTTGTTTATTTTGTAACAGACCCCAGTCATTTGCAGCTGCAAACTGTAAAGACAACAGGATATGCATATGTTGAAATTAGGGACCTGATGTAAAGGGAAGAACACTTATTGTACCTGGCCACAGATGACTGCTGTCTTAAATAGGGGAGTGAGTACCAAAAGCATTAACTAGTGGGTATTAAAATGCAGAGAGGGCCATTTGACCAGAGGACACAGTGGTGTGTTTTAAAGGGGATGGTTGTAGTAAGTTGAATGGCACAATGGTAAGTTGAGTCAAGCCTGAAATATTCCTCTGTTGACCAATCTATAAATTGCATCTCTATAATCAACCAAGCACAATGCATTAACTAGCCAGATTCCTAGGTGTTTATAAACCATAACCTGCTCTAGGAAGGTTCCATCTGTAGTGGTAGGTCTTGGAGAGGGGTACTGTAAGTGTTCGTACGTCTGCCGCCACTAAATTAAAAGCATGCATTTGGGGTATTTACTTTTGCGCAGTATGTGCCAATGGAGCAGTGGCACTATAGCATTCTTTCTTTGGCTATCTAGGGCTCTAAAATGTATCTATCCATGTATTTGTTGTCAGTCTGTCAGTCTGGAGATTAGACCTGGGAAGATGACAGCACTGGTGGGACCTTCTGGTGGAGGGAAGACGTCCTGTGTCAGCTTGCTGCAGAGGTCTATGAGCCCCAGGATGGCGACGTGCTATTGGATGGTGCACCGCTTTATCAGTATCAACACAAGTACCTGTGCAGTCAGGTAAACACTGTGACACTAACAAAGTAGTACTGATTCATAATAGATACAGCTGCAGAATGTGTAGTGAAGTGGCATGAGTGGTATGACTAGTAGCACCTCCTGACGAAAAATATAAGTGGGCCTGAACCATATTATCAGCCCAGTTCATTTTATAAATAATGAACATGTGATAGAAAATAAATTACTATACTGCGACCCTCACCAGAAAAAGTGGACAGAAACTGAGGACATGACTTGCTGTAGCAAGGTTACTTTAATACAACATATTTACCATATTGTTGGATATAATTTACAAGTGCCTGAACAACACGGGATAATACAGCCTGCAGGTCTACTATGTATATATTATATATATTCACATAATATAAAAACCAAAAAAAATGGGGTACATCGAACTTTGCTTCATTTAGGTCTTACTGGTTATGTAGCCTATAAAAATCTCTACACAGTGGTACCTCTGAAAACTTGTCGAATTCAGTTGCTTCGATTACATGGTTGGGACAAGGAAAATTGTTCTCGGTTCTCGTAGTCTGCTCAGTACTCAGCGCACTTTTTTTGCTTAAACGTGGTGTGAGTCGAGCGGCACCAACTTTTCACTTTCCAATAACAGGTAATAATCCTCAAAATTAGAGATTTTTCAAAACTTTAAAGTGGGGCAAAAAAGTATTTGGTCAGCCAACGATTGTGCAAGTTCTTCCTACTTTAGAAAGATGAGAGAGGTCCCCCCTGTAATTTTCATCGATAGGTACACTTTCAACTATGAGAGACAAAATGAGAAAAAAAAAAGTCCAGGAAATCACAATTATAGGATTTTTTTTTTTAAAGAATTTAAAATTGTAAATTAATCATGGAAAATAAGTATAATTTTGGTCAATAACAAAAGTTCAACTCAATAACTTTGTAACATAACCGTTGTTGGCAATGACAGAGGTCAAAACGATTTCCACCAGGTTTTGCACAACACTGTCTAGCTGGGATTTTTGAGCCCCATTTCTCCATGCAGATCTCCCTTAGAGCAGTGAAGTTTTGGGGCAAACACGGACTTTCAACTCCCTCCACAAATTTTCTATGGGGTTGAGTCTGGGAGACTGGCTAGGCCACAACCAGCACACCCCTTGAAATGCCTTTTTACGGAGCCACTCCTTTCGTTGGGCCCGAGCGGTGTGTTTGGGATCATTGTCATGCTGGAAGACCCCCATGCACATTCCATCTTCAATGCTCTCACTGATGGAAAAGGAGGTTTTGGCTCTTAAAATCTCACGATACATGGCCCCCCTCGTTTCATTTCTTTTCCTTAACACAGATCAAGTCGTCATGTCCCCTTTTTGCAGAAAAACAGACAAAACAGCCCCAAGGCATGATGTTTCCACCCCATGGCTTCAACAGTAGGTATGGTAGTTCTTAGAGATGCAACTCAGCATTCTTCTTCCATCCAAACACGACGAGTTTTGACTTTTACCAAAAAGTTCTATTTTGATCATCCAAAAAGTTTTATTTTTCAATTTTTCAATCTGATTCCACATGGATCATCCATATGCCTCCCAACTTCTTCTTCCGGTTATCATCCATATGCTTCTCCGGCCAACTTCCAGACGGGCCTGGACATGTAATGGCTTAAGCAAGGGGACACGCCTGGGCACTGCAGGATCTGAGGTCCCTTTCGGCGTAGGAGTGTGTTCTTGAATGGTAGCCTTTGTTTACTTTGGTCCCAGCTCTCTGCAGGTCATTCATCAGTGTTCCCCTCCCGTGTAGTTTCCCTGGGATTTTTTTTGCTCACCGTTCTCATGATCATTTTGAACCCACGGGATGAGGATCTTGTGTTGGAGCCGCCCCAGATCGAGGGAAAATTATCAATGGTCTTTGTATGTCCTTCCATTTTCTTACAATGTCTACCACAGTTGATTTTCACACCCCAACCTGCTTATGCCCTATCATAGATTCAACTCTTCCCAGCCTGGGTGCAGAGTCTAACAATTTTTTCTGGTGTCCTTCGACAGGCTCTTTGGTCTGGGCCAATGGTTGAGTTTGAGGAGTCCCCTGACTATTTGAGGCTGTGGACAGGTGTCTTTTTACAGATAACGAGGTCAAACAGGGGTCATTAATACAGGTAACGAGTTTGGAGGACAGAAGGAGCTTCTTAAAGAAGAAGGTTACAGGGTCTGTGAGAGCCAGAAAATCTTGCTTGTTTTAGTTGGTGGACCAAAATACTTTATTTTTCCCACATGATTTACAATTAAATTCTTGTAAAAATCCCTGCAATGTGATTTCTGGGATTTTTTTTCCTTTTCCTCTCATTTTGTCTCTCAACAGTTGAAGTGAACCTAAATGAATGAAAATTACAGACCTCTCCTCATCATCTTCCTAAGTTAGGAGAACCTTGCACAATCAGTGGCTGACAATACTTTTTTTTTTTGTCCCCAACTGTAATAAAATTAAGCTTCGGTGTTAAAAAGATTTTGGCCAATATAAAATAAGCTTGGTGTTAAAGATTTTGGCCAACAGTAGGTTAATGTAAGTGTTTTTAACATGAACTTGCTCATCATTTCTTATCATAGACTCCGCCATGATACAAGTATATACCATTCTACAAAACAATTTTAAACTCATCAGTTTTGATACATTTAACTTATGATGGATTTGTCAGAGCATATCCCCATCACAAATCAGGAGCCCCTCTACAATACAACTCGGTTAATGCATATAATAAAGGCTTACTAAGTAAACAAAAGGTTATTAAAATTTAAGTTTACACATGAGTGGTTCACATTTCCTATTAGCTTTTACTTAGATATTGCGTAGGCATCATATACCATAGCCATTAGGTGCAGGTGAAGATATTTGCATATTTGCTTTTAACAGCTTCACTTATAAATGAACTGAAATGAAATATGTTTGAATTAGTTCAAATCTATAAAACACAGCTTTGTTAAAATTTAATGCCACGAGTTGGCTGCTACTCCATAGAGAGATGTGTCTCTGCTGCCTTATCCAGCCCAGCTGTGCTTTCCTGAATTCTACAATTACTTAAAATAGTGCAGCTAATTAAGCCTTAGACAGTTTGAAGCGGTTGACACCCTGGCTGCCATATTCTGAAGTGAATGTAAGCTTGTAGAATAATAAATTTGTAATGGGTGTGACACTCTCTGGTTTTTGTGGGAGAGACCCCATTCTGACCTACCGGGCTGTATTTACATATGGCGTATCCGTGACTGACGGATGTGCTATAAAAACCTGTGAGACGCTTTTGTGCACTGAGACGCTGCCTCAGTATTGTGCAATAACAGTAAAATGGTATTTTCAGTCACATTTGACAATGACTTAGTAATATGTTCTTTCAAGGATTTCAGATAAACATTTCATTAATGCAAAATAATACAACCCCAATTCCAATGAAGTTGGGACGTTGTGTAAAACATAAATAAAAACAGAATATGATGAGTTGCAAATCCTTTTCAACCTATATTCGATTGAATACACTACAAACACAAGGTATTTAATGTTCAAACGGATAAACTTTATTGATTTTTGCAAATATTCACTCATTTTGAATTTGATGCCTGTAACACGTTCCAAAACAGTTAGGAGTTAGGAGCATGTTTACCACTTTGTTACACCTTTCGTTTTAACAACACTCCATAAGCGTTTGGGAACTGAGGACACCAATTGTTGAAGCTTTCTAGGTGGAATTATTTCCCCTTCTTGCTTGATGTACAACTTCAGTTGCTCAACAGTCCGGGGTCTCCGTTGTTGTATTTTGTGCTTCATAATGCACCACACATTTTCAATGGGAGACAGGTCTGGACTACAGGCAGGCCACTCTAGTACCCGCACTCTTTTACTACGAAGCCACAATGTGCAGAATGTGGCTTGGCATTGTCTTGCTGAAAGAAGCAGGGACGTTCCTGAAAAAGACGTTGCTTGGATGGCAGCATATGTTGCTCCAAAACCTGTATGTACCCTTCAGCATTAATGGTGCCTTCATAGATGTGCAAGTTACCCATGCCATGCCCCCATACTATCAGAGATGCTGGCTTTTGAACTTTGCGCTGATAACAATCCAGACAGTCCTTTTCCACTTTGGCCTGGAGGATTATTTCCAAAAACAATGTGAAATATGGACTCGTCAGACCACAGGACACTTTTCCATTTTGCCTCAGTCCATCTCAGATGAGCTCGGGCCCAGAGAAGCCGGCAGCGTTTCTGGGTGTTGTTGTTGTTGGGTGTTTATGGCTTTCGCTTTGCATGGTAGAGTTTTGACTTGCACTTGTAGATGGAGCGACGAACTGTGTTCACTGACAATGGTTTTCTGAAGTGTTCCTGAGCCCATGTGGTTATATCTGTTACAGAATGATGTCGGAATGATGTCGCTTACTTGCAGAGATTTCTCCAGATTCTCTGAATCTTTTGATGATATTATGGACTGTAGATGATGAAATCCCTACAATTAAACTAAATTTGGACATGTGCAGAGGAGGGATAGTGGATATATTGGTAGGAGGATGTTGGAGATGGAGCTGCCAGGCAAGAGACGGAGAGGAAGACCAAAGAGGAGTTATTTGGTTGTGGTAAATGAAGATATGCAGGGAGTTGGGGTGAGAGTTGAGGACGTGGAGGACAGGGTGAGGTGGAAACGTTTAACTCGCTGTGGCGACCCCTGGTAAAGGGAGAAGCCGAAAGAAGAAGAAGAAGATGATGAAATCCCTAAATTCTTTGCAATTGCAAGTTGAGAAACTTTTTTCTTAAACTGTTGGAGTATTTGTGGTGAAGCTCGCCCCATCCTTGCTTGTGAACGACTGAGCTTTCGGGGATGCTCCCTTTATACCCAATCATGACACACCTGTTTCCAGTGAACCTGTTCACCTGTGGAATGTTCCAAACAGGTGTTTTTTGGGCATTCGTTAACTTTCCCAGTCTTTTGTTGCCCCTGTCCGAGCTGTTTTGTAATGTGTTACAGGCATCAAATTCAAAATGAGTGAATATTTGCAAAAAAAACCATACATTTTATCTGTTTGAACATTAAATATCTTGCCTTTGTAGTATATTCAACTGGATATGGGTTGAAAAGGATTTGCAAATCATCGTATTGTTTTTATTTGTTTTACACAATGTCCCAAGTTAATTGGAATTGGGGTTGTATTTAAACAATCTGTAGGTCGTTAAATGTTATTTATTATTTGGAACTATGCGTTGAAGGTGATGAATATTTTGTTGTAGTAGACACTTCTGATCATTGCTCTATATCAGTGTTTCTCAGTTCTGGTCTTGGAGCCCCACTGCTCTTCAGGTTTTAGTGCTTTCACTGCTCCCAACACACCTGATCCAATTACTAAGCTCATTAACAAGCCCATTACTGAGTTAAAGTGGGTGTGTTTAAACAGGAAAAGCACTAAAATGTGGAGAGCGCAGTGGCTCCAGGACCAGGATTGAGAAACACATCTCTATATAATAACTAGTTATATGTATGGCTCAAAAGGAAGTAATTTCTCTTGCTGCAGGTGGCAGCCGTGTCCCAGAATCCAGTGCTGTTCTCTGGCTCTATAAAACACAACATAACATACGGCCTACATAACTGCACCATGGAAACAGTGAAGGAGGCAGCAAAGAAGGCCAACGCCCATGATTTTATTTGCAGCCTGGACAAAGGCTATGAGACAGGTACATTAAAGTTAGTCTCTGTGTTTATCTCAATCATTTTTCCAGTTGCTTTTTGATATTATTTCCCTAATGACTGTCACTGTGTTTCAGATGTTGGAGAGTGTGGTGGGCAGCTGTCCGCCGGACAAAAGCAGTGTATTGCAATAGCTAGAGCTTTGATAAAGAATCCAAAAGTCCTCATTTTGGATGAAGCCACCAGCTGCCTGGACTTCAACACGCAACGTGCGGTATGTGCAGGCTCACTCCACAATTCATGGCAGATATCGTGCTTATCCTCACTCGACCCGATCAGCATTGTTTATTCAACCTCGTTTTTCTTGGTCAGATTCGAAGGGGCTTCAGCACCTCTCCCTTGAGAACGCAGGGTGCCGAGACTAGTTAGGGGTTGCTGTGGGTGATATCCCAACTGGCCTTCATTCCCTCAGACACATCTGATCGTGTCTGCATGTGACGCCTGGGCTCACGCAGTTGTGGGAAAATGCAAATATATGCAGTGTTCCTTACATTTCCTTTGACTTTTATCTCATTGCAGACAGTACGAACATACGATATTTCAGGTTTTTTCTGGTCAACTTCATTTCATTTGTTAATAAAGATCCATTTCAGGCCTGCAACACATTGCAAAAAAGTTGGGACCGGGACAATTTAGGGCTAGTAATGAGGTGAAAAAACGAAATAATGATGTGAGTTCAAACAAGTGATGTCAACAGGTGATTGTAATCACGATTTGGTATTATGTATGTGTAAATTATGATGGCAATGTCATGATCAGTCAAGCTTTTTATGAATTTCGTCACTATAGAGGTCAAAACTAATTTTGTAGGTTGTTTTAATTTCTAGACCTTTCAGTCTCTCTGGTATTAGACAGACATGAAGGTATAGTGAAAACAAGACCACAAGTGAGGGCTGCCCCTCCATGTGTCATGGGACTTCAGACTTCAGCAGGTTCAGAAGCACCCATGAGCTACCCTACCAGAAATATTGGGTCATGACCCAAAAATGGATCATAAACATATCAGACATGAAGTGCACAATAGGTGTGTTGTTGTAGTCTATAAAGTCCATGTTAGGTCAAAGCAGTGCTGTGCAACCTGTTATACATGTGAACTAAAGAATACACCAATCAGTCTTATAACATTAAAACCACTGACAGGTGAAGTGAACAAGACTTAGTGTGATGCTCTGGGCAGTGCTCTGCTCTGTGTGGTCGTGCCATATATATGGATGCTTCTTTGACACAACACCTACCTAAACATTGTTGCAGACCAACTATATCGCTTCATGACAATGGTATTTGTACAGTGGCCATGGCGTCTTTCAGCAGGATAATGCACCGTGCCACTCTGCAACAAGAGTTCAGGAATGGTTTGAGGAACATGAGCTCAAGGTGTTGACTTGGCCTCCATAAATTCCCCAGATCTGATCAAGCATCTGTGAGAATTGCTGGATAAGCTGAGCCATGGAGGCCCCACCTCACAACCTAGAGGACTTAAAGGATTTGCTTTAAGTCTATGTCTTGCTACCAGATACCCCAGGGCACCTTCAGAGGTCTTGTGGAGTCCATGCCTCAGAGCTTGTCTGTGCCTGGTCAGAGCCTTGGCGGGACGTAGAGGAACTACACAATAATAGACAGGTGGTTTTAATGTTATGGTACATGGTTCGTTGGCACATTTAGTTACTTAGCAAATGCCCTTATCCAGAGTGATAACAATCCAAGCAATTGTGGGTTAATGGCCTTGCTCATGGGCCTAAAAGTTCAACAGAAGTGGAATTTGAACCCTGGACCTACTGGTCCATAGTCCACTACCTTAATCGCTAGGCAAACACAGCACAATGCTATGGTAGATCAGTGTAATTGCTTTATGATTAAAGCATAAAGTCCTTTTGATTATAATGTTAATGCTTAATCCTGTCTTGTTATTCAAGTTATTACCTTATTATTGTCTCTACAGCAGCAATGCTTTGTTTTGAAAGTTGTGAGATAAGATATGGCAGTAGAACAAATTATTGAACAAATTGTGCTAACAGCAGAAGTAGTCACAACAATGACTTACTAGAATAGAGCTTACCACTTTATTTAGATTTTAGTGAAACAAATGATGGGGTTTCACAAAAAGTCATTTACAGCATTTATCAGATGCCCTTATCCAGAGCAACTTACAATTGATACAATCTTACAATCCAAGCAATTGTGGGTTAAGGGCCTTGCTCAAGGACCCAACAGTGGGTCCTGCTGAAAGACGCCATGGCCACTGTACAAATACCATTGTCATGAAGCGGTATAGTTGGTCTGCAACAATGTTTAGGTAGGTGTTATGTGTCAACGAAGCATCCAACAGTGGCAGCTTGGCAGAGGTGGAATTTGAACCCTGGACCTTCTGGTCCATAGTCCAGTACCTTACCCATTAGGCAACCACAGTCCCACAGATTTATCAGCATGAATTGTGTTTAAACAGTAACAGTTTATATCACCATGATGCCTTTAACACCATATTGCAAGAAACCTTGGAGTTTTCTTTGATAACCAGCTGAGTTTCTCTGCTCATATTGCCAAACTGACCCAGTCATGCAGGTATCTCCTCTACAACATCAGGATAATTTGACCTTTCCTTTCCAGAGAAAGGATGCATGTCTGGTTTTTAATTTACCAAAGTTTTCTCATGTCACCGTTACATTCTCTTGAGTGGCTCCCTGTAGCTGCCTACATCAGATTCAAAACCCCGATGCTCGCTTACAAAGCCAAAAACAGACCAGCACCTTCTTACCTAAAGACCCTAATCAAACCAGGCTCTGTACCCTTTGAGGGTACAGCTTGGCTCGACCGGAACCACCACACAAGATTAAAAGAAGACAAACATCAAGTCTCTTCTCTGTACTGACACGCAGGTGGTGGAATGAACTTCCACTGGATGTCTGAATGTCATAATAATAATAAGAATAAATTAGTACAGTCTGGTTCCACACAGCGGCTTGATGCCTGCCAGGTAGCAGGCTAATACAGTAGGATCCTGGTTCTAGAATGAACAGAAGGCTTGTTGAGTACTGAAAACAATGAGTACAGAGCAAATTAACTTTATAGAGTAAGTTAAATGTATCATGAACTGAGTAGTTTAATATAGTCTATATTGTACAATATCGGAGCCTATTACATATTAGCCAATTGATATACCAATTGATACAGTCTTACAGTCCAAGCAATTGTGGGTTAAGGGCTTTGCTCAAGAACAGTGGCAGCATGGCAGAAGTGGGATGTGAACCCTGGACTTTCTGGTCCACAGTCCAGTACCTTAACTCTAGGCCACCACAGTCCTTACACTACACTTACATTACAACCTCTTATACTAACACTTGCATTAACCTACAGTTGGCCAAAATCATTAACACAAAGCTCATTTTACAATAACATGATGAAAAATCTCATGTCATTTAGTGAGTAATGGATTGAAAGTGAAAAGCAACACTCTTAACCTTGGTGAACTCAGGGTGCTAGAATGTAGATGTAAAAATAAAGAAAAACACTAAGGAAGGTCTACTGTGAATCTGCATCACTGAATCACTGTTTACTGATTCGCGAATGGTGAATCAAGCTTTGGCTGAAACGAATCACGCTGCTCGACTCGTACATTTTTAAGCAAGTTCTCACAGGACCGATCAAACGACGAGAACTGAGACTAATTTTTCTACTTAAAATGTGCTGAAAACCGAATTCGATGAGTTCTGAAGTGGCTGAGAACCGAGCTACCACTGTACGTATTAGTTTCATATTAGATAATGTTCTCTTCCAAAAGTAAGAAAGCTGCTTGATAAACTGTGAACTTGTCTGGTGCTGACAGGCTCTGATTAAAACATTTGTATCTGTCTCAGTGGCAGTGACAGAGTAGCGATGTCCTTTAAGAAGTTCAAGACTGCAATTTTCCTGATGGAGAATAATTACACGTGTTGCAGTGGTTTCGTGTTTAGCCCTGTTGGCTCACAGCTCCAGACATTCCCCGTTTTGATTTCCAGCCCAGACCCAGCCTGTGTGGAGTTTGAACGCTCTCCCAGTATATGTATGCATTTCTGGGTATTCCGGTTTCCTCCCACATTCCAAAGACAATATAGGTCAGCTATGAAGACTCCCAGTGTGAGTGTGTGTGTTCGCAGTTGTGTTGGATTGGTACCCTGTTTAGGGTTGGTTCCTGCCTTGCACTTGTGCTGCTCTTTAGGCAATGGCTCCCTGCAGCCCTATACTGTATTACTGAAGTACTAAAAGTATTGAAAAGAAGCACTACATTGCTCTGGTATTTGGTAGTACCGAGACACTTTCTTCTATGCCCCTTGGATACCAATTTTCAGGACTGTGGTGGCATAGCGATTAAGTTACTTGGTTGTGGACCAGAAGGCCCAGGATTCAAGTCCCACCTCTACCAGGCTGCCGATGTTGGTCCTTGAGTAAGGTTTGCTGAATTACTAAATATAATTATACTGAGCCCTGATTGAGAGAGAATGACAGAATACATTTTTTTTACATGTGAAGTTTGTTTGTTTTGTTTATTTGCATTATTTAACGTCACTTTCAGCATCAATAACTATTTACAACAGGCACAAGGTTATATCCATACACAAGGTTACTTAGAAACTAGTCATATACATATTAGTACAGTCAGTTAACCTAATGCATGTCTTTGGACCGTGGTTGGAAACCAGATCACCCAGAGTAAACTCATGCAGACATGCCTTTATCATCATTATACAGTGGTGCTTGAAAGTTTGAGAATCCTTTAGAATTTTCTATATTTCTGCATAAATATGTCCTAAAAAATCATCAGATTTTCACACAAGTTCTAAAAGTAGATAAAGAGAACCCAGTTAAACAAATGAGACAAAAATATTATACTTGGTTATACTATGATCCAATATTACATATTAGTGAGTTGCAAAAGTATGTGACCCTTTGCTTTCAGTATCTGTTGTGACCCCCCCTGTGCAGCAATAACTGCAACTAAATGTTTTCTGTAACTGTTTTTTGATCAGTCCTGCACAACAGGCTTGGAGGAATTTTATCCCATTCCTCCGTACAGAACAGCTTCAGCTTGGGATGTTGTGTGGGTTTTTCCTCACATTAGCTGCTCACTTCAGTGTCCTTCTACAACATTTCGATTGGATTAAGGTTCATGGACTTTTGACTTGGCCTATTCCAAAAAACATGAACTTTATTCTTCTTTAACAACCATTCTTTGGTAGAACGGGCTTGTGTGCTTTAGGGTCGTTTGTCTTGCTGAATGACCCACCTTCTCTTGAGATTTCAGTTCATGGACAAGACGTTCCATCAATGATGGCCAAGCCGTCCGGGTCCAGATGCAGCAAAACAGACCCAAAATCATGATACTACCACCAGTCATGTTTCATCACAGATGGGGATAAGTTTTCTAGTTTGGTCTCATCCGTCCACAAAACATTCTTCCAAATAGTCCTCTGGCTTGTCCCACGTGATCTTTAGCAAACTGCAGATGAGCAGCAATGTTTTTTTGGAGAAGCAGTGGACTTTTCTCCTTGCAACCCTGCATGCACACCATTGTTGTTCAGTGTTCTTCTGATGGTGGACTCATGAACATTAATATTAGCCAATGTGAGAGAGGCCTTCAGTTGCTTAGAAGTTACCCGGGGGTCCTTTGTTACCTCACCAACTACCCAAGTGCCTTGCAAAAGTATTTGGCCCCCTTGAACTTTTCAACCTTTTGCCACATTTCAGGCTTCAAATATAAAGATATGAAATTGTAATTTTTTGGGAAGAATCAACAACAAGTGGGACACAGTCGTGAAGTGGAACGAAATTTATTGGATATTTCAGACTTTTTTTTTTAAATAAAAAACTGAAAAGTGGGGCGTGCAAACTTATTATAATTATAAAGGAATTTCCTCCATTTGTACACAATCTGTCTGACTGTGGATTGGTGGAGTCCAAACTCTTTAGAGATGGTTTTGTAAACTTTTCCAGCCTGATGAGCATCAACAACTATTTTTCTGAGGTCCTCAGAAATCTCCTTTGTTCGTGCAATGATACACTTCCACAAACTTGAGTTGTGAAGAGCAGACTTTGATAGATCCGTTCTTTAAATAACACAGGATGCCCACTCACACCTGATTGTCATCCCATTGGTTGAAAGCATTTCACCTTCAAATTAACTGCTAATCCTAGAGGTTCACATACTTTTGCCACTCACTAATATGTAATATTGGATCATTTTCCTCAATAAATAAATGACAAAGTATAATATTTTTGTCTCATTTGTTTAACTGGGTTCTCTTTATCTACTTTTAGGACTTGTGTGAAAATCTGATGATGTTTTAGGTCGTATTTTTTGCAGAAATATAGAAAATTCTAAAGGATTCACAAACATTCAAGCATCACTGTACATGTACTGTGCTGCTCAGACATTAGTGTTAACCAGTGCTATCTGTTTATGTCTTTGCAGGTTCAGGAAGCTCTCTCTGGCTCAGAGGGTCAGACAGTGCTAGTGGTGGCTCATCGTCTGCAGACTATAGAGAAAGCAGATCACATCATCTACATGGAAGACGGAATGGTCATGGAACAAGGAACACACAAGCAGCTTATGGCCAAAGAAGGACGCTATTACCGGCTTAGGGAAATATTTACAGAGCAACAGAACGCAACATAAGTCATTAACATATGCAGTGCAGTCAATTATTGTTATCTGAAAGTACTGCCTTCCTGGAAATGGGCTCGGGCCAGTGAATAATAGCAGGAGTCCTAGTCCAGGATTTTCTAATGATGAAATCCCTGCCTCCTCCATTTATTTGAGTGATGTCAGCATAAGGTAGTAGTGTAAGAGAGTATCTGTTTCTTCTTTTTGCTGTTAACATCATGCCTACAGAAATAAGCATTTACAAGGACCTAACCTAAACAGAGAACGTGTGCGCGCACGTCCAGCAACATTTTTCTGCCCGATTTGTCTGTGTGTGTTTTAACCTCAGGTTTCATTCCTAGTGAATGTTCTTGCTGTAAGTGCTTGAGCTTAAATAAAACTATGAGATGTTTTCTCTGCTATCTCACAGTGATATTTATGTTCTATACAGTGGGGTAAAAAGTATTTAGTCAAGCCCTGATTGTGCAAGTTTCTCAAATTTGCAAAGATGAGAGAGGTCTGTAATTTTCATCATAGGTACACTCAACTATGAGACACAAAGAGAAAAATAATACAGGAAATCCACACTGTAGGATTTTTTTAAGAATTTCATTGTAAATCATGGTGGAAAATAAGTATTTGGTGCACCCCACAAACAAGCAAAGGATTTCTGGCTCCCTCAGACCTGTACTTCTTTAAGAAGCTCTTCTGTCCTCCCCCCGTTACTTGTATTAATGACACCTGTTTGACCTCATTATCTGGATAAAAGCACCTGTCCACAGCCTCAAACAGGTCAGACTCCAAATCAACCATGGTCAAGACCAAGAGCTTGTTGAAGGACACCCAGGAAGAAAATTGTAGACTTGCACCAGGCTGGGGAAGAGTGAATCTACAATAGGGCAAGCAGGTTGGTTGTGAATAAATCAACTGTGGGAGCAACCTGTAAGAAAACGGAAAAGACATTTACAAGACCATTGATAAACTCCTTCGATCTGGGGCCCCACGCAACATCTCATCCATGGGGTCAAAATGATCATGAGAACGGTGAGCAAAAAATCCAGAACTACACGGGGGGGGGACCCTCATGCCAGGGCGTGTCCCCCTGCTTAAAGCCAGTACATGTCCAGGGGCTTGTCTGAAGGTTTGGCAGAGAGGCATATGGATGATCCAGAGAGGATTGGGAGAATATCATGTGGTCAGATGAAACCCCCAAATAGAACTTTTTGTGTAAAAACTCAACTCGTCGATGTCAGAATGCTGAGTGCATCCCAAGAACCACATACCTACTGTGAAGCATGGGGTGGATGGAAACGGTCATGCTTTGGGGCTGTTTTTCTACAACAGACAGACGACTGAATCCGTGTTAGGGGAGAATGAACGGGGCCATGTATAGTGAGATTTTAAGCCAAAACCTCCTTCCATCAGTGAGAGAGCATTGAATGATTGGAACGTGGCTGGGTCTTCCAGCATGACAATGATCCCCCAAACACACCACTCGGGCAATGAAGGAGTGGGCTCCGTAAAAAGCATTTCAAGGTCCTGGAGTGGCCTAGCCAGTCTCCAGACCTCAACCCCATAGAAAATGTGTGAGGTGAGGGAGTTGAAAGTCTGTGTGGCCCCAAAACAAAGGGGGCACTCACTGCTCTCTAGAGGAGATCTGCATGGAGGCATGGGCCAAAATAACCAGGCTACAGTGTGGTGCAAACCTGGTGACGACTTACAGGAAACGTTTGACCTCTGTCATTGCCAACAAAGGTTATGTTTACAAAATAACTTTTTGTTACTGACCAAAGACGTATATTCCACTCTAATTTACAATTCAATTCTTTAAAAATCCCTACAATGTGATTTCCTGGATTTTTTCTCATGTCTGTCCTCTCATACTTGAGTGTAAAATCCTATGATGAAAATTACAGACCTCTCTCGTCTTTCTAAGTAGGAGAACTTGCACAATCAGTGACTGACTAAATACTTTTTTGCCCCACTGCACATAAAAGAAAATAACTTCTTTCTAACGTGAAGGATGTGGAGGGTGCAGGTAGAGGCAAAATGCCATTCAGATATCTGTATCAGTTTCGATACGCTGATACACACACTGAGCAGAATTGCATTTTTCACCTTCTCATTCATAGAGGATTTGTGGTTTGGCAAGAAACTAAAAGCAAGCTAATGATGCTGAAGCGGCTAATAAACTGACGAGCTGACCTGTTACATCCACAAATGATCATCCAAAATGAAAGTGTATAATGTTCAGCCTGGTACAGCAGTCATTGTGTTTTATGAAACTAAATTAAAAGCTTCAATAAACATAACAGGCCCCTTTATTCCCACTTTTTTCGGTTTCAAATGGTGCAGTGGTCAGTGCCTCACAAATCCAGAGTCCCGAGTTCGAGTCCTGGCCCAGCTGCTGCCTGTGTGGAGCTTGCATGTTCTCCCTGTGTCTGTATGGGTTTCCTCCTACATTCCAAAGATGCGTTAGGTCAGCTGGCGTCTCTAAATGTGTTTCAGTGTTAATGAGTGTGTGTATGTGTGGGTCATGTTTCTATGGCATTGTCTCCGCAAGGATAGAAAGATATCGTACATATTTAATCTCGTGGGGACATTTGCCAGGTCCCCATGAGGAACACTGCTCATTTTTTAAAAAGATTCAAAAGATTTGAATCAAGATGTGAATCAAGATTCAAAAGATTACTCTATAACTCTGTTCTATCTGCATGGTCCTTTTATTTAAACTCAAACCAAACAGAGTATGTTTTTTTTCTGTGGCTTTAGTCACCACCATTAACACCACCCAGTAGAATTAGGAATTGCACTCGAAATTCTACATGACTACTTTGAGTCACCGAGGCTCAAATTAATTACATATATAATGTACATACTATAACACCAGTGAGCTCCTTCACAGAATGACCAGCGGCTTTTCTCTTAGTCGTAAGTACAGGTGAAGCAGAGACTCGGACGTCCTCCTCGATGCCATCACTCCATCAGAAGCAGACTGCTCACGAAAATTCTGAAGGTCTTTATAAAGTGACTGATAACAGAGAAACAGCATGTCAGTAGTCTTCCATTTGCTTTCTTAAATGTTCGAGCTGCTTGTGACTGCAAGTTCTAACATGAACTTGGAATTTGGAGATGTTTTACCTCTAGGTGCCGAACAGCATCACATAAGCTCTGTCGTTTCAGCTGAGCAGGACTCTCACATTTCACAGCAGCATCTCTGAGAAGGACCTGAGGAAAAGAGATTCACCCGGTCTAAAGAGCTTCAGCAGGCTTGCCTTACGGGGGATATTTATAGTAATACCTGCACACGTCGCAGCACAGCATGATGTAATCCACACACTGCTGCCATGGAGACACTTTCCACCTGAATCTCCACAACAGACAGGGATCCCTCAGCACTGAAGTCACTTAGCATGACCTGGAGACAACAGCAGAGAGCAACATCAATGGTAACAACAGAATGTTCTTCATCACAGTGCATAGAACTAAAGAGCTGCAAACGTCTAGAGACACTGGTTTGAGCCATTTTGGCCACTGCCTGTGACTATCTTCATGTTCTCCCCATGTTTTTTGGGGTTCCCTCCAGGTACTCCGGTTTTCTCCCACATCTAAGACATGCCTTAGATCAAGGGTATGGAAAGTAAATGCGTTCACCCTTTAAATCAACAGAATTAAAAAGAAATGCCCTTAGATTTAAACTGAAGGTTTATCATGAATGTTTGTAACCTTCTTAGTGTAAGGAAACATCAACATTTGTGCTTTTAATGTGCCACGGTTATGGGGTACAGGGATTACTTTTACCACATTGGAATATCCTTTTAAAGCTTTGCGCCATGTCAACACAACACCAGATATCAAAGCAAAACAGGCAGAATCGTTATCCACAAGCATACCTCTCTGGCAAACAATCTGACTGTTTGTCCGTCTGGATCGTGGGCACACACCACTGGACTCTGCACTAGATTGGGTTCCTCTGCTTGAGATGTTCCACGCAGCAGCCACTTCAGCACAGAGATGCACAGCACTGCAGAGCTACAGCCATGGATGTTGAGACTGTACCTCAAAAGTTCTGAGGATATGTGGATTGCTACTAGATACGGAGCAGCTGTTGGTACAGGATCCTCTTCAGTGTGAATCTGTCTGGAGTTCAGAAACCTCCGAGTGGCTTCCCGGATGTTCATGTGCTTGGTAAAACCACCCCCATGTGAGGTTGGCTCGCCTATCCTTAAAGCATCTAACCAGTCCAGCGTTAATGTGTTCAGAGGAAGAGTGATGCATTTTGTGTCACTGAGAAGCTGAGATAGTTGTCTGGAATCCATGGTGTTAAGTAAAGTCTGTAGAGAGCAGACAAGAGTGCAGCGGATCTGGACTGGGAGAAACATGTCACCGTCAGCCTCAAGAGGTACATCCACTTCCGCATTTTGACCACAGTCTAATTTCTTCAGAACAAATGAGTATGTTGTGGAAGCACCCCCCACTTTGAGAGAATGGACTGACTGCACTTGAATGCAAAGCGTCCATCCTTGATCCAGAGCACAATCACTTTGGTTTTCCAATATACAAGTAAGAATTAGAGAGTCTTTCTGAAGCAAGGTATTCCATTTAGTGACTCCACGACAGCTGATTGGTGGCCTGCCATTACCAATGTCTGGATCGTTCTTCGGATGTTTTAGAAGCAGGTGGCAGATGTTGAGGACTTGGTTCAATTGCTTGAGAATGTTATTTTTCAGCTGTAGCTGTTCTTTCAGCATTGTTGCTCTGAAACAGAAGAGCAACTTACTTAAATTGTCACCGCATCAAATCTTTTGCACCAAACATTTTGAAGTCTAACCTTTCCCAGACATTTCCAATGCCAGCCAAGAGGTCTTTCACCTTCTGGCTCGCTTGGGATGAAGTCAGCTGAGGAACACTTGCTTTGTCTGATTCCTGAGGGAGAGTCACCTGAAGCAATTTTCCACTTAAAGCAACAGCCAGCAACTGCACACGGCCTGCAATTCACATGACACATACACAAAGTATAATCAAGCCTTTATCAAAATAGTTTTTTTGCTATAATCACTAAGCACTGACTTTAGGTTCAAACATTTACACTTACATTTACAGCATTTAGCAGACGCCCTTATCCAGAGCGACTTACAATTGGTACAGTCTTACAATCCAAGCAATTGTGGGTTAAGGGTCTTGCTCAAGGACCCAACAGTGGCAGCTTGGCAGAGGTGGGATTTGAACCCTGGACCTTCTGGTCCAGAGTCCAGTACCTTATCCACTGGTAAAAGGCTCTCAAACATTTGCTGCACTGCCCCCCTTTTGTGGATAACAATACCCCCCACTTGGACACACTCGTCTTTTGCTTCCCAACTTCCATATCACACTAGTGATATGGTCGATGAATTCCATTTTGAAATAATCAGCATCAGCCGATATCTGCACTTATGAGGCTGATATTCACAACTAGTGGGGAAAATGCAGAGAAACTTTGTTTCCTGCATTAGAAATTGAAGCTCAAGACTGGGACTACTGGGTGACTTCAAACAAAGAGATGCTGAGATTCATTGAGAGTGGGTCCATTTGTGAGAAGATGAAAACTTTGTTTCCAGCATTACAACTTACTGCTTTTAACTGGAACTGGGATTAAAAACGAAAAGATGCTCCTATCATTTGCACTACTCTAACATTGTTTATTTTGTTACAAGTATTTTACACATTTTCATGGTTTCCCAAAAAGAATGTGATACTGTTATCTGGTAATAAATGTTGTAGTTAAGAGCAGTAAAACTATTTTTTATTTATAAAAATGACAAGAGTGCAAACAAAGACAATTACTCGAGCCCAAGATGCCAACTGGCTTGTGGGGAAACCCTACCCACTGGCTGGCTGGCTGGCTGACTCACAACACAGTCATCGTTGGGGTCTTGGTACCTTGTGCCCATGCAAAGGGGGTCATGGAGACAGGCCCACTGAGTCTCAGAACTTTGTGTGGCATGCGGTGCAGCCCAGTGGTGCCCCCACGTTACTCTACATTTATCTATTTCTTCTCCCACTATGATTTAAATATGCATGAAGGCATAGGTATAGAATGAATTACTGCACCTGCGGGACTGATGGACGGCTCAGCTAGTGTGATCACTCTGCACACGTTCAGACAGACAGCAGGGGAAAGAGCAGGCCTGTCTACCATACTGCTCACTGATGCAGCTGATGAGGATGTCAAGATCTTGCTCAGGGACAGGCAGAACAGGCTGGTGGATGTACTATAGTACAGATGATCACCATCAACACAGGCACAAACCACAGGTCCCTGCACATTGTGCTCAATGAAACCTTTAAAACAATATGAACATAATGCTTTGTGTTACCGAAGAATACAGGACTGATCTGTTAATACAGGGCAACATAGGCAATATGACAACACTATCATGCTACAATTAAACTCATTTTAAGTTTAAAATTGAGGTGGGGACATTGTTATTGGAGTAATAAGTGAGTTGGTGAATGTTACAGAATTCCTGATATTATACATGATACAGTCAAACTATGTATCCAAATTCTGCATCAGTGTGTATCAGTGTAACCTAACCAATACAGATGGAGTGCCTGCAAGTCATTTTGCCTCTACCTACAACTTCCAATTCCTTCCTATCAGTAAGAAGTTATGGTTTATACAGCGATTCATTCTAAAAGAAATTAGTGAAGAACCTCATTGTGAACCTCATGCACTTACAGCACTACAGTTGGAGGCTGTTCATCCAGCTTTTTTACACTGTAGCACAAATCACGATTAAACAAATCACAGATATGACAGTTTTTGTTTAATAGCTAAAAATTCTAACTTTGTGAAACTTATATTTTTTTCCAGATCAAGTAGATGAGGAAAGAATTCTGGAATCACCTTGTAATTTGCATTTTAAAAATACATACCAGCACAAGTCTAAAAATATGAATTAATCTGCAATTCAAAGGAAGTGCTTATAGACATAACAAGCAGTTGGACTACCGTATTTTTCGGACCATAAAGCACACTTAAAATCCTTTAACTTTCTCAAAAATCGACAGTGCGCCTTAAAATGCGGTGCGTCTTATGTATGAATTAATTCTGGTTATGCTTTCTGACCTAGAACCGATTGTAGATGGTACACGGCGCTCATAAATCTGTCAAAATGTTTTAGCACGGCGTTGGTAAGTTACGAACCTTACGGCCACCTTAGTCAGGAACATAGCGGAGTAATACCGATCTGTGCCTCAACATTATGGTACGTGCATTCATTCATTCATTTTCGAAGCGGATTTCAAACACAATGCTATCAGTCACGCAGTACAACATGGTCATAGAGCAGCTGCGAGAGAATTCAACATTAACGAATCAATGATACGGAAGTGGAGGAAGCAAGAAGACGCCCTGCGCCAGGTAAAGACCAAACTGAGCTTCCGACGGAACTTAAGATTTTGTTTCATTTAATGCGCCTTATAACCCGCTGCGCTTTATGTATGAAAATAGATCCGTTAGCAGCCGATCATTGATATCGCGCCATACAACCCGGTGCGCTTTTTTTTTATAGCCCGGAAAATATAGTAACTGCTGCGGTCCCGTCCGCCTTGGATACTCGTGTTGTGGTTTCATCCGCCCCTGGACACGTGTGCGGCTGCGTCTGCTTCTGTTTTGTGCCCGCGGCTGCATCCGTTTTGTTTGTTGTGTTTTTCTGTTTGCGGTTCCGCCTGCTTTGGTGTTTTGGTCTGCCGGCCCAGCTTCCCATAGCTTCTGTATAGTTGTGTCATTATTGCTGTTCATTTTCCTGCCTCCTGGGGAATTTTATGTTAATAAACTGCACTATTTTGAACTGGAACCTGCATAATCGTCTGCCCCCCTGTTTCTCCAACCCTAACACCAAGCAAATTTAAAGAAAACATCCCAACAAGACAGCTGTCAATATAAACAATGCAAAGGATTATAAATCTCTATCACAAGACATTGGTTGTTCCCTGTCAGGTGAGTTTAAACTGAGTGTATAAATAAAATATGATGGCTATAAAAGGAAAATACAACAAAGTATCAATGTGATTTTTTTTTTTTTGGTTGATGATTCCCCTCCTGTGACTTTTTCCTCAACATGAACTGATTCCATAGTTTTTTCTACTTCATCTGAAAAAAATATGCCGTTAATGAAAATAAAAATGTTTTGTGTCATATCTGTGATTTGCTTATTTGCTACAAAGTAAAAAAGCAGAATGAACATTAAGATTTATGATCCCATAAGATTTATGATCCCATAAAAGAAAGGCAGACATGACCAGGAAATGGGGCACGTGTGAACAGATACACATATGCATCATTTAGGTTACTGTCTTGTAAATGTTACTTTCTGTAGGTAAGGAGGGAGAGGAAGGGAGAGACAGAATACTGACATCAAATAAAAGTATGAAGGACTTTGTGGATGTCAGAACAAGGCAGGGATATAAGAAATAACAGATAAAGGACACCTGTTATCTAAATTCATTATCCACACCATTTAAAGAATCAATGGTACATGTGGATAGCAGGCTTTGACTGTTTTATCCCATCCCATATTGTGACATAATTCATCGTGATAAATCAGTCATATCACACAACAGCAGCTACATTACAATTTCAGTAAATAAACTCAACTGCAATCTGCTGCCTTTCCATCACTGCTTGCTTGATTTGCCTTGACCATCAAGACTTTCCCCTTCTGACCAATCACAACCAGGCATTCTGGACCTTCCTCTCTAACAACAGACGATCCGATGTAAGCTATTGGCTGCTCCAGACTGTAGATGATCCTGATTGGTGTCCTCTGCTCTCCTCTTGAGCCGGTTAGCACAGGGAGGAGTAGAGGGAAAAAAACGAGCCGCCCATCGGGTAAACCACAAAGAATGACTGGAGAGTGAACAAGAGAGGCATCGACTCCAAATAAGAGCCTGAAAAGGAGATGACTGAGAAAGGGGTGCTGTTTATTTGTATGCCTTTTAAGGGAGGAGTTGGGGTAAATGCAGGTTAGTGCTGGAGCTGAGCACATCCTTTCTGTAAAGCTTGCATCCACTGAATTCTGAGCAACAGCCCGGATCTGGACTCCTGCATGCTTCTGCAATGCTGAGGGTTTGGTTGAACAACTTTCAGCCTTATAGAGGTCAAACCTATAGCATGACTCATGCAGACTGGTAGTAACCAGCGTGCCTTCTGCTACGATGAAAGAAGAAACACTTCCATCTTTAATCACAATGGAGTCACTGGATACCCTGGACAAGGCTGGGTCATCACATGCGTTTAATGAGATGGTGGAAGAACTGTAGAAGAGATTGGACAAAAGATTTAAACCATAAAGTTCATTCTTAAATGTTTTATAATCTTATGTAAAAGTTTGGTCTTAGCAATTTTCTAAACGAAAACAACTTCTCCAGGGAGTAAACCTGAATCTGGAACATTTCAATGCACAGAATTTAAAGCAAAAGTTTAAAGTAAGTTTAAAGCAAAAGTCTTAGGTCACCATTATATTAGATATACCATTGTTTTAGCAATTGTAAAAAGGTCGTATATTATTATTTCTCAGTCTCTCTATTAGAATACAACCAGAACATACACAAAATTTGTATGCAGTATTAAAGAAAAGCTTCTGTAGGCTACAATGGCAAGTATTTAGACGAGTATATAGACTTGAGCCATAGCAGCTTCATCGGGATGCCAAGTTGACCATTCTACAGTCCGAAGAAGCGTCATCAGGAATGGTCTTATGAAAGAACAGGACTAAAACACTACGATATGCTAATGTTCACAAAGACTGGAATGTGGAAGATAAGTGGAAAAAAGTTTGATGTTTGGGTCCAATGTTATATGGTCATTATACCACTAAAACAACAAATCTAATGGTGGCCTAAGACTTTTGCACAGCACTATATACAGTGGGGTAAAAAGTATTTAGTCAGCCACTGATTGTGCAGGTTCTCCTACATAGAAAGATGAGAGAGGTCTGTAATTTTCATCATAGGTACACTTCAGCTATGAAGGGCAAAATGAGAAAAAAAATCCAGGAAATCACATTGTAGGATTTTTAAAGAATTTAAATGTAAAGTATGGTGGAAAATAAGTATTTGGTCAATACATTTGGTTCAACTCAATACCTTCTAACATAACCGTTGTTGGCAATGACAGAGGTCAAACATTTCCTGTAAGTCTTCACCAGGTTGGCACACACTGTAGCTGGTATTTTGGCCCATTCCTCCATGCAGATCTCCTCTAGAGCAGTGATGTTTTGGGGCAACACGGACTTTCAACTTCCCCCACAAATCTATGGGGTTGAGGTCTGGAGACTGGCTAGGCAACTCCAGGACCTTGAAGAGCCACTCCTTTGTTGCCCGAGTGGTGTGTTTGGGATCAATATCATGCTCGAAGTCCCAGCCACGTTCCATCTTCAATGCTCTCAGGAGGTTTTGGCTTAAAATCTCACGATACATGGCCCCATTCATTCTTCCCTTAACACGGATCAGTCGTCCTGTACCCTTTGCAGAAAAACAGTCCCAAAGCATGATATTTCCACATGAAAGCATGATGATTCACTCTTCCCAGCCTGGTGCAGGTCTACAATTTTCTTCCTGGTGTCCTTCGACAGCTCTTTGGTCTTGGCCATGGTTGAGTTTGGAGTCTGACTGTTTGAGGCTGTGGACAGGTGTCTTTTATACAGATAAGAGGTCAAACAGGTGACCAAATACTTATTTTTCACCATGATTTACAATTAAATTCTTTAAAAATCCTACAATGTGATTTCCTGGATTTGTTTTTCTAATTTTGTCTCTCATAGCTGAAGTGTACCTATGATGAAAATTACAGACCTCTCTCATCTTTCTAAGTAGGAGAACTTGCACAATCAGTGGCTGACCAAATACTTTTTTGCCCCACTGTATTTAACAACAATTGACGTGTAATTCTTTCTTTCTAAAGATTCTACCCAACTGCTTGCCCTGTCAAAACTAGTCAAAATTGCAGTGCTCACCTAGCTGGTCACCCCTGAAACTCTTTCAGAATACATACGCATATCCGGGCTTCCAGTTATCCCAGTTCTCTCATGTCACCTCACTAGCTTCAAACTCAGCTCTGCAGCTATGGAGTAAGATTACTGTCAAAAATAACGTGTGCGTACTCGGCTACATTCGTACACAAATATATAAGTTTACACATACGACTTGAAATAGTATGGGTACGAATTCTCAGTTATGAATACGGATCAAAAAAGTGAGAAATCACTGTCAAAAATACGTCACTGGGCTTGAAGGCAAAGGGCATTGAGCACATGAAAAATCCATTCAACATAGTGCGCATGTATGGACTTCTGCGTGGTACTGTTTTGAACTTGTGAAAAACTACATTTACAACCATGATCTGTGAGAGTTAGGCTACATGGTGCTGGCTAAAGCCATGCTGTGGTTTGTTTTTCTTTTTAGTAATGGCGGGCTGTCTGTTAACGTTTTATTTCCCGACTTATCCCTCTAACAAATCCATAAACCTGCGTCATTCAACTGCGTTTATAGTCACAAAACATCTGAAAGCAGCAGTGCTGATCTGGGTTGCTGTCCTAACTGGAATGAACGTACTGACAGAAAAAGATTTTAGATCATCGCTCCTACTGTGAGAAGTTTTATGAGTATGGCCTCTGATTAGTTAAATTAGGTGTGTAGTACAGAGAAATGTTAAATCGATTTTTCATGTGCTTGATGCCCTTTGCCTTCGAGCCCAGTGACCTATTTTTGACAGTGTTTTCTCACGTTTTTGATCCGTATTCATAACTGAGAATTCGTACCCAAGTCTTACGCGTAAACGTACATATTTGCGTATGAATGTAGAGGAGTATGCACACGTTATTTCTGACAGTAATCTTACTCCTTCTAGTACCCTTCTAGACTCAAGCATGGTCCAACTGGAGCCACACCTTCTTCCATTTGATGTCCGAATGGCCTCTGTCTTTAAATACTTTTTACTTAGCATTTAAGCAAAGACTGAGACTGCCCTTTTCCCTACACATTTCAATTACTCTACTTGAGGGCTCTGAGGGTATCACACTAAGCGATTTGTACCATGCATGTTTCATCCCTGAAGTCCAGTTCGTTTGCCTAGTGCGATCAATCCTACAGGAGCAAAAAATAGCAATTCTTACAGCCTTTTCACTCTGAATCTGATTTTTATGCATGAAAAAACAGACGCCATTTTTAACATAGTGGGACCTTCACACCAAGTCCGATGGATTTTTTTGTCTAAACACTCTAAAAACTCCCTCTCCGCATCTTTAATTTCCCTCCACGGAGATTTTGCTGTGTCTTTTTCACACTGTCTACTTAAAAAACCAAAGACACAAGTGGAGAGGAAGCTATAGTTTGTGTTGTATTGTGGGCATGAACAGATTAGAATGCACTTAAATAAACAAGAAAATGGTTCCACACAGTCACTGTGAGGTTTATCACCATCATTCTCCAGCCTTTCAGCTATATTCTGCCAGATATTTTCTTTAACAGCCATGTTTTTATAGTCAGCGTGTTGCTTATCCGATAAGCTCTTGTGCTCTGCTACTACCAGGATGAGCTGTTCTGCCTGACAACCCAGCTCTGATTGGTCAGCCTGATTTTAACGCATCATAACAACACAGAAATTAGAACAGGCTCCGAATAAATATTTAACGCAGTGTGACAGTCCGTTAGTTTCAGACTCGGTGTGAAGGAATGCATTGATATACGCATGTTCTTTTTCAAAACTTGACGTGCGTTTTTCGGAATCGGTGTGAAAAGGCCTTTAACAAGCAATGGCCTTGTCAGGTCACTTTACCAGAACTCAAGCCCCGAATGTTTTGAATTAGTGATGTCAAACTCGAAACTTGGGCCGTTTCTCAATATGCGTACTTTCTGTACTGTTCTGTGAAACGTCATCAGTCGCAGCCCAAGCACTGTCTCCATTGCTAAGTGCCAAATCCCCGGATGTGTTCTTGCTCCTCCCATATTGTCGAGGATGCATCATAGCAGATTTGTACAGCGAAATATCCCACAATGCATTGCCAGCTCTGTAATGGCGGATGAGAGGACTCCCTACTGGATGTATAATTTCTTAAGTAATACTGTTATTGTGTCACGGAATTAAGTTATAAGATTTTATAGGCAAGAATGTAGTTGTTTAAAATTCAACTATGCGGTCAGTTTATCAGGATAGAGCTTACATAAAATAAAAAACTTAGACGATTTTGGAGATGTGACGTAGTTATTAACGTATTTATTATGCATTATATTTATTATTTGTTCAACCTGTGTTCTAAATATGAATTGTCTGATATAAATTGAAGTTCAGAATTAAATTCCCTTCTAAAATCAGGCTTGTTTGGTGCTGGCTTATGTTTGGGAAGGTTTTTATTTATGCTTAAATGCGATCGGTCCGTTGGTACACGTAGATTAAACTATTTAATGGAAAGTAAAAGATCTGAGCACTTCTTCCACCACTGACAAGCTTTATACAAGAGGTTTTGGGTTTTTATCTAGGTGTAAAAAGTAAACCGTGTGTCTCCATACCCAAGTACGCTGCTGTTCCAATTGTAGAATAACCGAACTGCGTTCCCCCGTCCTCGGGAGTATGTACTCGCAAGTCCAACTTCCTAGTCCAGACTTAGGAAGTACGCAAGTCCGAACTTCGCGTACTTGGTATTGAGAAACGGCCATAGCCAAGTAGCTAACTCGAATTCTTTTTAGTGAGTCAACTCTTTCGGCTCACAAATGGCTCTTCATTCATATCTTTGAACTTTTCTTTTTATAATTCATTTCATTTTCAGTTACATTCGACCTACTTCCCCCATTTGTAAAACAAAATATCCTCGTTTCAAATACATCACGCAATAACTGCACAGAGTTGGATAATCTGATCAACAGTCTCACCACATCCATTATAAACGTGGAAATGAATGAATACCAGAGTAAAACGATTATGTCTAAAAATGACATTTATATCACAATTCCTCTGGTACAAATTCCCAAAACATCTATTCTTACCTTGAGAGAGTGGTGCAATAAAGCCGTTTATTCTCACAAAGTGCATACAGTTGAGGCTGCTCATCACTTAGACTTATAGATCTTACTGGAAAATCAAACTGCAAGAGAGTCTGCAAAAAGAAATAGTTTCCTATTACTTTTAATCATCGAAAGTGAAATATTACACTTGCTTAAATATCCTTTTCCACACAAAGTGAAAACTAGACACACCTCTACTGTCCCTGCTTAAAAGAACACCCAGCAAAGAACAGTATACACTCACCAGTCACTTGATTAGTTACACCTCCTTGTTTCTACACTCATTGTCCATTTTATCAGTTCCACTTACCATAGTGATGCACTTCGCAGTTCTACAATTACAGACTGTAGTCCATCTGTTTCCCTAAATACTTTGTTTGTCCCTTTACTCTGCTGTGGTCAGAACCACCCACAGGACCATCACACATCAGGTACTGATCAGGTGTTGGATCATTCTCAGCACTGCAGTGCACTGATGTGGTGGTGGTGTGTGTTAGCTGGTAATATTGGTAATGCTGGACACTCTGATAGACATGTCTCCTACATTGCTTCACCTTATAAATGTAAAGTCAGAGACAGCAGCTCATCTGTTGCTGCACAGTTTGTGTTGGTCATCCTCTTATCCTTGAACAGTGCTCACATGATACTGCCTGCAGGACCCTGGTGGCTGGACATTTTTGGTTGGTCGACTGTTTTCAGTCCAGCAATGACACTGAGGTGTTTAAAAACTCCAGCAGCACTGCTGTGTTTGATCAACTCATACCAGCACAACACACTAATGCCATGTCAGTGTCACATCAGTCCTGAAAATGATCTAGCACCCAAATAGTACCTGATCTGTGATGGGTCCTGATCATTAAAGAATAGAGCAAAGGAGAATAACAAAGTATGCAGAGAAACAAATTGACTACAGTCGGTAATTGTAGAACTACAAAGTGCTTCTATATTGTAAGTGGAACTGATCAAATGAACAATGATTGTAGAAACAAGCGGTGTACCTAATCAAGTGATCTGTGAGTATTTGTTGTGTTTTGGATAGTCAACCAGCTTTACCAGCAAGACCAGTCAAGTTAAACCAGCACTAACCAGCAAAAAACACTATCTAAATAAAACACATAAGCCTGTGACTAAGACTAACTACAGAATATTTATTTCATGGTGTTAGGAAATAATTAAAACACTTGCCTTAACTCTTTTCTCCTCGACACTAAAGATTAAGACGTGTTCAGTCCCGGTGATTAAGTAAACATCTGCTCCTTTACGTATTATTTGTGCAGACAGCAAGTCACCAAAATCCGCCCAGTACTCCACTAAACACCGTACAGCTGTCTGCATTCTCTTCCTGTGGAATTTAATCAGCTATACAAATATAAACGACAGACATTACAGAGTTTAAACGACTTTATGTTATCTTCCTGTACACATTGTGTAATAGTTTGAAGCACAGGGAAGGCGCGCTGCTTCGGATTCTTCTTCTGTTCTCGAAACGAAGCTCTGTAACAGTATTCCGCCATCTGTTGGTCCTTCACTTTTACATAACTGACGAAACGCTGTCGGTACGCTGGGCGGCGCTCTGTTACCCCTGTTATGCTCTATCATAGTACAAAAATTATTGTTATTAATAAATGCATTTGTTCATGAAATATATTAGTATACATATCTCCAGAGTTCAGCTGCCATTTCAAAAGTAACGAGACAGAAAGTCAGACCAAAAACAATATACAGTATATTTTTACTCACATACTATACACTATTTGTTCACTCACTTTGCTCTCTATTATGTCTGCTGTATTCCTCCACCTTGTCGATATACAGTCAGAGACAGTAGTTCATCTGTAGATCCCCTAATCCTTCATCAGTGCTCACAGGATTTTGCCTACAGGACTATTTTCAGTTCAAAAGCCATGCTGGGGTGTTCCTCCAGCAGCACTGCTGTGTTTGATTCATTCATACCAGCACAACACAAAATAACACCTGATCAGTATCACTAGAGTGCTGAGAATCATCCACCAACCAAATAATACCTGATCTGTGACGGTCCTGTGGGTGGTTCTGACCATTACAGAACAGATTGCAGGGGACTAAATAGTATGTAGAGATCAGATGGACTACAGTCTGTAATTGTAGAATTACAAAGGGCATCTATATGGTAAACGGAACTGATAAATGGACAATGAGTGTAGAATCAAGAAGGTGTATCTTCTATAATGCAAATGAAAATATCTAAATATCTAATCACCCAATCACATGACAGCAACTCAGTTTGGCCAAGATGTCCTGCTGAAGTTCAAACCAAGCGCGTCAAAATGGGGAAGAAAAATGACTTTGAATGAGGCATGGTTATTGGCGATAAATCGGTTAGTCTGAGTATTTCAGAAACTTCTGATCTAACGGGATTTTCATGCACAGGCATATCTATTGTTTACAGAGAATGGTCCTACAAAAGAAAAAAAAATCCAGTGAGCAGCAGGTCTCTGGCCAAAAATGCCTTGTTGATGCAAGAGGTCAGAGAAGAACGGTCTGACTGGTTCAAGCTAATAGAAAGGCAACAGTAACTCAAATAGTCACTCATTACAACCGAGGACATTGCAGTCATAAAGGGATGGACATTGCCATCAACAATATTCATGTAGACTATAAAACAATGCTCAACTGATATTAAAATATCCCCCACACCATTACACCATGTTTATGCCAAATTCTAATGCTCCCATCTGAATGTCACAGCAGAAATCGAGACCCATCACCTTTTTCCAGTCTTCTATTGTCCAATTTTAGTGAGCCCATGCAAATTGTACAATTTGATCAGACCCAGCAGTTCTTATAATAAACTTATTGTAAATCAAATTCCTGAGTAAAAAGCACTGCTGTTTCTGATCCACTCATGCCAGCAAAAAACACACTCACACACCATGTCAGTGTCACCATGGCAGTCCTGAAAATGATCTAGAACCTGATCTGTGGTGTTCCTGTGGGGGTTCTTACCATTAAAGAACAGAGTAAAATATCCCCCACACTCTGCCACACCAGCCAGCCTGATTCAAGTATCGATTCAAGGCAGGATTGAACACCACTTTATCGCAGGACCCTATAAATGCATCACCTGACCTTCATGTTGCAAACCCTGCCTGGGGTTCAAAGCCTGATCTTCAGGAACTGTTGTTTCCAGCATGTCATTAAGTAATTTTGTTTCCTTTTTTATTTAGTCACAAACTCTGTAAAAGTACTTAACCTAGCCATTGGGAGTGCACCTATTAGTGCACTCTTAGTGTCAGTCCTGGGTAAATAGGAAGGGTTGTTTCAGGAAGGGCATCCAGTGTAAAACGTTGCCAAATCAACGATGCGGATCACAAGTCAGCAAAAAGGAGATGTATGATCTTCTGTGGCAACCCCTGATCACAGCCGAAGGAAAAAGAAGAAGAAGAAACTGTAAAAGTACTTAATTCACTTTCATATTTCAGTGTACAGATTTGGGTGGCACAATAAGACAGTGGTTATAGTTCTTGCCTCCCAGCTCCTAAGACCCAGGTATGAGCCACAGACTGGCCACTGCCTGTGTGGAGTTAGCATGTTCTCCCTATGCATGCCTGGGTTTCGTTTTAACAGGGTGCCACTCTATACCAGGTCTGCGTAGGGGTCACTGTTGCAGTGCTGAGGGATGATAACCCGAGAAGCTTCACCTCCTTCAGGCAGGCCTAATAATTCTTTACCTCATTCCGATTGGCTCTGGAAAAATATTTCAATGCCGTTTAAATTCGAGATTACGTAAGAGATATAAACAGAAAAATTGCTAGTAGAAGGTCGAGCGCCCTCCATAGGCCAAAGATAAATCACTACAATGTTTATCCGGTGACCATTAGAAACTCGTACACGATGTTTTAGTGAGTTGTTTAGAGCACAGTACTGCAGTATAAATACGGTGGGGTTGATAGACATCGCTTGCAATCTTTGCATTTTGCTTATTTACATCGCGGGGAGTCGTGGTGCAGATTGAGGTTTAGATATTTTGTGGAGAAGGAAAATGTGGTTGAAGTTCGTAGCAGCTGTGCGGGAGGGCGGTATTTTCTTTAACACTCCGAGACTCCTCAAAAGAACCTGGACCCCTGTTTTATCTTCGCAGCCGAAGTGGTGAGAATTATGCACTCTAAACCTTTACACAAGTTGAAACACGTGGCTATAAAACAACTGAGAATGCTTGTAAGATGTCAGAAGCAGAGTTGCACGGTTCATATTTGACACTTTTAAAGTACAAAAACGACTTGGGCTGTAACTTACGCTTCCATGTTAGTGTGTTTATTTTTGCTTATGCAACGTTACTTGTAAGCAAATACTTATGGCTTGTGATCCTCCAGGAAATTAAGTCCGGAGACGTTAGTTAAATCCAAGCGTTTTCCCACTTTCTGCATATGTAGGCTACACTGTTAATTCATTCACATGGGATTCGTTGTCCCGATAATATATATTAGACGAAGGATTCTGGTTTAATGGACATTGGTGTAAATTCCTAGTAGGCTATAACTACGCCCAACGGGGAGTTCCTGCATTTACAACAGCACCAAAGCTGTTCAAAAGCTGTGATACTACCTCATGGTATAGATAAATAACATTATTTTTGTTGCTTTACTGGCAAGAATGTCTCACTCCTTAAAGAAGCAGAAAATGAAAATTATATTTGACGATCGTGTTTTTTGTGCAACTAGTGTAACTCCTGAATCTCACTGCTTGATCAGCGTATCGATGAAATGCACGTATACACTGTGGTAAACGTTGTCAAATATAATAAATATAACACAAAATAATAATAATAATGCAGTTAAACGTAATGATAAATTACAATTAACCAATTGGTAGATAATGGAAAAAGTGGAAGCAGTCAGGGGTGTTTGTAGACTACGTGTAGTTCTGGAGCACACAGAGGGCAACAGCTGTACCCGTTTGCTTGCCAGTCAGCCATTCATATTTGCAGGTTTTCATTATTCCATGCCAAAAAACAAAAGAAACTGGCTCTGACTGAAAGCTAGCCACTCAAGTGTTTTGAAAGATGCTGGGGCATATGGGTCAGATCTATTTATATAGCGCTTTTTACAATGGAGCATTGTCTCAAAGCAACTTTACAAGTTTAGATTATCTCCTAATA
>JAJAGP010002680.1:0-44819 GCA_025084515.1 Ancistrus triradiatus | reverse complement strand
CAGTGTCTATTAACAATCACTGATGCCATGTGTAGCATGAGACCCCGGCAGCATTAGCTATAGCAGCATAGCTAGAAAGAGGAGAACTGGTAGGTAACACAGCCAAGAGGGATCACATGAGACATCGGCAACCCCACGGGAGGCAGAAGACAGCAACCCAACGTCTATGATCACCATAAGACTCTTTGACTATGAACCCCCAGCTCTGCCCTTAGTCTGAGTCAGGATCACGAGGACTGTAGCCCAGTTCAGCCAGACCGCCCCACTCAGCACTTCCGGCTAGCGAACAAGGCAGGCAGGCCAGACATGACTGCAGACTCCGGCCCCAGTGACTCAAGCCATGCATCCTGGTCTAAATCTAGTCAAAAGCCTGTGTAAATAAGTATGTCTTTAGCCTAGACTTAAAATTTTGGAGAGTGTCTGAGTCTTGAATGAAAGTGGGAAGTTTATTCCATAGTCGGGGGGCCATGTATGAGAAAGCCTTTCCCCCTGCTGTGACTTTTTTAATTCTAGGAACTAAAATGGTCAATGTAGTACCTGTAGTGAATTTGCATGGCTTGTCTTGTAGTTCTGCCCAGTAATCCAGGATATAATTTTCTTTTTACTGCCTGATTTTAATGGGGCACATCAACATTTTACTGGGGCAGATGCCCCTGGCTGTATTGATAAAGTGAACAAGTTGTACAAGTAGTATGGAGAGAAATTGGTGTCAAGCAGGAATGCAGTTTTGCCAGGTGGACACAATATTTTTCTTACTGAGATGCTGAATATGTGAAAGAATGAAAAGCAAAACTTCTAACATGTTGTGTTCACGTGGTTTGACCTCTTCACTACAACAATACAGGATGATTTGCATTAAAAAAAGCAAATGCTGAACTAGTGTCAGAATTGGATGCAATACTGTATGAAAAATATTCATTGCACATCTGTGTTGCTTTCCTTTCTGCGGTGATACAGAAGTAGCCCTTTATGCTTAATTGAATGCCGTGCAGATGAGATGGAATTTAAACAGTGACATGTATGAATGTGCCAAACTGACAATTATAGGGTCAGTTACTCTGGTTTAGCAATCCTTTCGTAGCAGGATGGAAACTGTTGTTTAGTCTGCTAATGAGTGACTGAATTTACCGATAGTGCATGCTGGATGGCATGTTGGTGAATAGGTTGTGTGCTGAATGGCTGCAGTCTGTGGTGATCTGATGAGCCTTTTTCACAGTGATCTGTAAGTGTCTTTCAGAGCTGGGAATGGGTTCTGTGTAATGTGTTTAGCAGTTCTCGCTCTGGGGAGCTTTGTGATTGTGGAAGGTCAGCTGCCATAACATGTTATGATGCAGCCCCTCAGAATTCTTTCTAAGATGCCGTGATTAGAAGTTTGTGCTCATTGAGGCTCATGGAGTTTGGTTGGAGTTCACAAACCTTTGCAGGAAGTCATTGCCAAGCTGTCCTGACAATCAAATTGGTGTGGAGAAACCAGGAGATCTGTGATCTAAACCTTAAAGAATTGGAATCTTCTGACTCTTTCCACTAGTTGATGTGCACAGGATTATATTGCCCCACCTGTAGTCCTCCTAATTGTCTCCTTTTTTTTTGCTGATGTTTAGAGAAAGAATGTTATCAGAGCACCACTCTGATAAGACTTGTGCCGTCAACAAATTGGATGATTGTATTGGAGCTGTCTTTTGTAACACATTCATGTTGTATGCTGAGAGTACAGGAGGGGGCTCAGGACAAATCCTTCATCGACTGTGAAGTCTTAATGCCTTCTATGGTTCGAGCATAAGAAAGTTGTGGTTATTACTGTCAGAAAAGCGATCTGTTCTAAAATGTATGTGTCAGAAGTTGCTTACACAAAGAGAAAGGTAGCTTGAAAAAGTAACATATTAGAAATAAGGGTCCTGAGGATTATGCCAACATAGAAATGCTTATTAGGAGAGGAGGGCAGCCAGGTAAAACGATTAAGGCCCAGGACTTTACAGCGCCATGCAGCCCCAAACCGAAACCGCAGTCAGCCCTTTGCAAAATACCTAACAGCTCCTCCCTAGCATGCTCCTAAAAATCAGCATGTACCTTAAAGAGGATATTGATCGATTGGGCTCCAGAAAGCCTTAACGCAGGTAGCTATGTATTTCATAATGCAAAACTGCTCAACATCAATGAATACAATTAAAAGGAGATAAAAGAAAATGATTCCTTACAATTATTCTGTTTGAAGACCCACAGTCTTCAACAACTACAACCTTTTTCTTTGGTCATAAAATAATTAGAAAACAAAGACATAGTAACAGATTCTTCAACTAATTAACCTTATAATCTATTTTATAGTACAACATGAAAGTAAAGCTAAAAACACAAATAATGATACATATACCCAATGGCCAAAACATAAATTTTAATCTGCTTTTCTCCTTTACCCATTGATGCTCACCCAAAATAAAATGAAACCTAGAGTGCATTTGAAGTGTGGAAATTGGACTCCATTCACTCTCTTCCACTGTCTGTGGGGAACAGGAACAAAATAACAAACTAAACAAAAATCCAAGCACCTTACTTTCTATGTCCTGTCTCTATGTTCATTTAATCCTTTGGTCATATACTTACTGGAACCTTCTTATTACAAATCCATTAACCATTTAGGTTTCTTTCTATACATGCAAGGCCAACCTTCACCACTTTCTTTCTTTAATCTAATTCAGGAAGTAAACATTATTGTCTTTCTTATCAGTAGCATGTGTCTAGTTTAATTCATTTTCTCACATCAGCTATACAAAGGTTTTTATAAAGTTTTGTTCAGTTTTCCTTAATTTCCTCAATCTGCCTTAACACTCCACCCTTGTATGTTGCAACCGGATGCATCACAACTTCTGATAGTCTGTAGTGTGAAAGCAGTGCTGTTGTATGCTGGTGGTATCCATGCTCCATTTGTGAGCCATTCTTAAAACTGTTTTTCTTATTTTGTTTTCCAGTTTTGTTTGTATGCAGGCAGGAAAGGAGTAGAGGTGTGATCAGCCTTGCCAGAAGCTGGGCAGGGGATGGTTTTTGTACCTTTAGTGCAGTTCTCAAGATTCTGATTACTGCAAGCGGGGAAACTTATGTTGGTAACGTTAGTGAGTAAGATATTTGGAAGATAGCAATTAAAGCACCTTTTGCAAGATCTGCATATAATCTTCTTATTGTCCTGCCTGTAAGTTTGTAACCAAAGCCCCGGTGGCACAGTGAGTGTGCTCCAGTTAATTTTCCACAGTGCTGTTGTTTATAATACACACGCAGCGACTCACGGGTGTCCAGAAGTGTTTGACAGTGGTATTGTAGCGTCATCAAACAAATGTATAATGACCAAAAACAACACAGTAAAATACAATAAAGACAAAAATGGCAAAGTTTACACTGCCTCGGAATCTATTATGTTCATGTTATATACACTCATTGACCAAAAAAATTCATAGTGTTCATATGTGTGAATTTCATGATTATATATGTAAGTGATTACAATATTAGAGTGAAAGGATAAGTTTATTGGGGAAAACTGAATTGAAAATTAGGCTCTAGTACCCTGTTAAAAATGCCAGTTGGAAACCCTGCCATGAGAGGCCACAGGATGTCCTGCACGTATCGCTGAGTGGTTATTGTCCTTCATACCTCTACTAATGGGGACTGACTGTCATATGTGATGGCTCCCCAGATCATCACAACAGCAGTTGGGGCAGTGTGTTGCTAAACAACGAAGACAGGATTGAACCGCTTACCACGAGGCCTCCATACTCACACCCGACTGTTGTCGGATCCCAAACAGAACCTGGATTTGTCACTAAAGACAAGACAGTTCCAGTCCATAGTAGGTTCAGGTTTCTTTTTCATTACACCACTGCAAACGCAGGTGATGGTGGCTGTCTGTCAGTCAATGGCAAGACATTTACTGGGCACTGTGACAACAAATCAAGATGACATGCTAAAGTTCAAACCGAGCATGAGCATGGGAAGAAATGTGGCATGGTTTCAGAAATTGCTGATATACTGGGATTTTCATGCACAGCCATCTACAGGGTTTACAGAGAATTGTCTGAAAAAGAGAAAAATATATCTCCTGTATATCTCTAAGTATTTCTGCTGTTTTCTCACCATGCTGCCTTTTGAAAATTGCTTACTTTTACACAATCAGTTCTTATGTTAGGATTTGACCATTCTTTTTTTTGTCTTTTTTCCCAGTGCCATCCATGTTGATACTCCACCTAGTGTTCCGACGCTCACCACCAGTTATGCTCATGGCATCTCCTCCAACTCCCTGCAGTCTCTCACTGTGAGTCGAAGCCTGCAGATCAGGACAGAGAAATACCCTGATCGCGAGGCTGTTGTCTTCCTCCAGGATGGCATCAGGAAGACCTTTGCTGAGTTCCAAAGTGATGTGAGTGTCATGTTTCTGTTTTCTCAGGATTCAGGCCAAAGCCAAAATCTTGATACTTGCTACCATGAGTACATTTCAGTGGTTAATAACTGAAGTTGGAAAAAAAAGCAGTTGGATGAAGGAGCTATCATATTGGTACTTCTCCAATTGTACCAATATGTACTGCTTTCCAGCCTTTTTTTCATATTGAGACTGAAGAAGTCACTTAGATGAGTGACGAAGCGTTTCTCCGATAGAACCTTTTGCCCAGATGAACAGATTCAACTTCTGGGATTTTCTTACCTGGATTATTGAGCATGCATCAAGATGTTTTTTCCATATTGTGAACTGCTATTGCTTTTTTAGTTCTTTTACAGTGCGGCTTAAAGTAATCTACAAAAGCAAACAGATATATTACTCATTGCCATGTAAAGTCCAAAGTTCAAACGTGACATGAGTAGGTTTCTAATCTTTTCAACCTAAAGTATTTTGTCACCCACTGCATATTAAGCATACCGCAGCCACAACAGAGAAGATTCATTCTGTAGTTAGCAAACTGAGCACTATCATGTTCTCTCTCATTCAGACATACTACATTTTCTCTAGAAGTGGAGTGTAACACCGTGGGCGACAGGATATTGGACTTAATTTAAAAAAGAGGCCAACAAGTCTCATGTTTTGCCTTCCTTGGTTCCTTGGACCTAGTTCATGTTGTCCTCACATACAGACCTGCAATTCCCTTTCCCTGTCCTCAAAACCCGACTCCCTCTTACCAGAAAAACTGTATGGACTAAGGAGGGTGAAGAGGCACTGCAGGACTGTCTGGAGCATACAGACTGAGATTTGCTCTGTTCACCAGATGGGAGTATATTGATAGAATCAGAAACATTTGTTGAACCAAAAAGAGGGTCAGGAGCTGAGGAAGAGATCAAACAGATGCATTCAGGGGGAGGAGAATAAATACAGGACAGGCTGAAACATGAGCTACAGCACAAACAATGTGAGGAAGGTATGAAGTGGAGTCTGGAAATTGGGTTAAAGGGAACTTTAACAGGGCTGATGAGCTGAATATGACCTTCAGCAGATTTGATTCACAGCAAGCAACTCAGCCCCTGCCTAACACCTAGACACATCCATAGCCACTGTCAGGACCATGTTCTTTGATTTCTCTAGTCCTTTCTCCATGAGTCATGGACTATCTTATCAACAGGCTACAGATGGTTCTTTTTGTCTTTGGTCCGGCGCACACGGCGTCCATTTTTCAACTTCTTTGGGCTCAGAGACATGGACCATCACACAGTGGAAACATGTAATGTGGACAGATGAATCACTATTCCATATCTTTATTGGAAAAAATGGATGCCATGTGCAAAAAAAGTAGATTGTACTATGCTTCAGTTACATCCAGCTGAAGAAGCTGTTGACTCAGACTAAAGCAATTTGGTTGTATTTAATCGAGCCAAGATATGACCTAATAAAAATGTTGCTACTACCTCTCAGCTATTATGTGTGTGTTTTTGAGTTGAATTTTTTTTTACGTATTCAGACGAAGAGATTTGGCTTCCTTTGGCTTTCCTTCATTGAGTTTTTCCTGTCTACTGTCACCTTCATTTGGAGTCTAGACTGCTTTCCTACAGTGCTAAAAATACAGTTTAACTGAACTGAATGTTCTGATGCAGGTGGATCAGGCAGCAGCAGGTCTGTTGGCACTGGGTCTGCAGAAGGGAGATTGTTTAGGCATGTGGGGACCAAACACGTATGAATGGATTCTGATGCAATTCGCCACAGCAAAGGCTGGCATCATCATGGTGAGACTTGATTGAGGTATTCCTTCAATAATTGTGCAGTAGGCAATGTAAAATTCAAACTCAAGCTGTTATTTTTTCATTAATAGGTATCAGTGAACCCAGCTTATCAGCTGCAGGAGTTGGAATATGCACTGAGAAAGGTAGAGTTGATGATGTTGTCAGTTTGAATGTAGTTTATTTTTAACATTTAGTTCTAAGTCAGATCTTCTGTCTCTTGGTTTAGGTGCAGTGCAAAGCTGTTGTGTGCCCAAATATGTTTAAGACCCAGAGGTACTATGACATGGTGAGGCAGCTCTGCCCTGAGCTGGATACCGTTTCCCCGGGAGGACTCAAGAGTTCCAGGTACATATTAACAGAGGTTGACTACACTAACCTCTGCACCATCGTGCCACCCCTTGTAGATATATATGTAACTGGGAATTTCTCAGTTAATTTCTGTCTTGCTGGCTGAATACAAGAAGTATCCAACCATGCAGAGTTAGATAGTAATACAGCTTTAATAAGATTTTTGGAATTTTCATTCAAAGCAGTAACACACTGATGCTGTATCATGGCTGAAAAAAAATGAATGGGTGTACTATAGCCTTACACACCATAGCACTGTGGCCCCTTCAGATATAATTGTTCTTTGGACTAGGGTTTAACATTAATTAATAATTAAATTCAGTCAATATTTTTTTTATATTAACAAACATGTATTGCATTTAGCAGCAACTGTTTCCATTCCCACTGAACACATACAGTATGTTCTTCACCATACACGAAAGCCATCCCAAATCACATTCTATCATTATAAGTATTACTCTACTATATGTTGTAAATAATTACACCATTTTTACTGTTAATTCTAATTTGTAAACAATCAACATTGTGGTGTTTAGAGCTATGTGTTTGTAGGTAAATAGTTAGTGATTTTCCATAGTTTCATAGCACCAAGCTCTCTTGGTGTGAAAAATTGAACCGGCCATGATTAATGGACTGAATGATTAATTAAAAGGACTGGTTACAGTGCCAGTAGAAAATACTACTATTTATTTGAAATGGTTCCTTCAAAACCAATTACCGTATTTTCCGGACCATAAAGCGCACCGGGTTATAAGGCGCAATATCAACGATCGGCTGCTAACGGATCTATTTTCATACATAACGCGCACCGGGTTATAAGACGCATGAAATGAAACAAAACTCTTAAGTTCCGTCGGAAGCTCAGTTTTTGGTCTTTACCTGCGCAGGCGTCTTCTTGCTTCCTCCACTTCCGTACCATTGATTCGTTAATGTTGAATTCTCTCGCAGCTGCTCTATGTCCATGTTGTACTGCGTGACTGATAGCGTCGAGTTGAAAATCCGCATCGAAAATGAATGAATGAATGCACATACCCTAATGCTGAAGCACATACCGTATTACTCCGCTATGCTCACGACTACGGTGGCCGTAAGCTTCGTAACTTACCAAGGTCGTGCTAAAACATTTAGACAGATTTATGAGCGTCGTGTACCCATCTACAGCTACAATCGGTTTCTAGGTCCGAAGGCTCAACCTAATTAAATTCATACATTAGGTGCACAGCATTTTAAGAGGCGCATGTTCATTTTCTGAGAGTTAAAAGGATTTTCGTGCGCCTTATGGTCCCGAAAAATAACGGTACAGGTAGTCCTTACTTACGACGCAGATTCCGTTCCTAGGTGGCCGTCCGTAAACCCGCTTTTGGTGCAAGCTCGGAACACACACTACATACTGTACATAAATAACATACTGTAAGCACTTATCCTATCCTAACACCTATCCTAACACAGTAATTATCAAAAAACAAGCCGCGTAACCGTATATTCTTCTGCCGCGCACACCAAACACGAAGTTTGCGTTATGACGTTTACGACGCAAAACCACTTAAGTCGAAACAAGGCTTTATACAGTAAATGGGACATGCGTCGTAACCACGAAACGTCGTAACCCGAGACCGTCGTAACCCGAGAACTACCTGTATATTAAATGAATCAAAATCCATTAAAACTCATTTTTAACAGCTTTATTTACACATTTGATCTTAAAACAGCGTAAAACAAGAAAAAAGACAATATAAAAAGAAAAACTAAAATTGGAAAAGTAATCAGTCCCCTGATTCAGGACTTTGTAGAGTCACCTCTTGCTATAATTATGGCCATTACTCTGTACGGATTTGTCTCTACCAGCTTTGTACACCTAGATTGGGGAATGTTTCCTCATTTTTCTTTGAAGAATTGTTCATGTTCAGTCAGTGAACTACTCTCTTCATGACCTTTCACCAATTTCCTACTGGAATTAGGCCAGATCTCTGATTTGGCCTCTTAAGGCCATTCACCTTTCTGTCCATAAGCCTCTGCATTGTTTTGTGTAGTATATTTAGGATTTGGAGGTACTTGATAACATCATAAATGTTTGCCATCACCATGCATTCAGATAACCATGAATATTGTTAATTGTCACATTTTTCACTTTTATTTCGACCTGACTCCATGACTTTTAGTTTCGCTCTTAGATTTATCACATAACCGGGCCACTTAAATGTCGATGTGCATACTTCACATTCTATTCGAACTTTGACTCCTGGCTTTAGTTCGCTCTTGAGATTTAACTCTACTACTACGCCGCCCAAGGCGGTTGGGTCCCTTTTTGAGTCTTGGTCCTCCCAAGGTTTCTTCCTAGAACTAGGGAGTTTTTCCTTGCCACTGTCGCCCTAGGCTTGCTCAATTTGGGATTGGACGTAGTTATTAGGAGATAATCTAAACTTGTAAAGTTGCTTTGAGACAATGCTCCATTGTAAAAAGCGCTATATAAATAAATCTGACTTGACTTGACTTATTTTGGACAGTGTGATGTGTTTGGATTTGAATAGTTAAAGTCACTGAAATCTTTCTGGATCTTTCTCCTCATGCCTTTCCGTAACTTTATCCTGGAGCCCTGTTGAAAGTACCTATCTAACCATGATGATTTCATTATGTGACCATGCACAGTTCTCAGAGAGTTTTATGCTGTGGGTTTCAGTGGGTATTATTCTGAAGTAATAAACACCAGTACATTTGATGTCAGGTGGGGCCATTTAGATTTCTGTGTGGTCTGGAAGCTGATTGGTGAAGGGACTGATCACGTATCCAAGTCATTTATTTTATGAACGATTTTTAATAATTGATCAGATTTTTAAAAATCCTAGTTTCATTTAGATGTTGAGGGTCATAATGTCTTAATTCAGCTCAAAAATCTTACATTGAATTTTGACTTGAAACTAAATTATACATTTATAATGTATAATAATATTAATATATTTTTTAGAATCACAAATAATGTATTATTAATGTATAATGTGACAACTGGTAAGAATTTTGACAAGGTAGGATGATTTTCTGCAGACAAGCGAGTTTGATCAGACAGGTGACTACTGATGTTTTTTACAGAGAGAATTGCCTCACTGTATAAATGGAACACTAAAAAGGCAGCTGACTAAGGCAGAAAGTTAACAGAATGAAAAAATGTAGTTGTGTGCATTTAATTCTGTTGAAAGTGCAACTTTTAGAGCATTTTTTACACAACTTTGAGCAGTCCTAGTCAAATTACTTATTTAGATATTCTCTCTAAAAGGAACTGTAGGAAGCAGACCTAATATGACATATGATCTTAGATATCTAAAAAATCTAATTTGAACACATGAATTCCAAAACATATTGTTGTGCAGTGCTCTAGCACTTAACCCACCACTGCAAAAACATGCGTTCCAGTACCAAATGTGGCTTCTGCTGTGTTTGAGGGAGGGGAGACTGTTTGAGGCATCATCCTTCGACACGGTAATGTCCATCCCTAGCCAGCCCAGTGATGGCTGGTGTCCTGTCCAGGGGATGCTTATACTGCATCCTGTGCTGTCTGGGGACAGGCATGACCCTGACTAGGGAAAGCAGTGATGTTCCCTGAGCACTTTTTGTTGTTTTGTTTATTCATCGAATTTACAGTATTACCTCATTGTTACTGGGGTGTCTAGTAATTTATGTTCTCCCTCTACTTTATGACCCTAGAGTTTAAAAGAAAACAAAGTTTCCTGACCACTTACAAACATAACTTCTTTTCAGTAAGAAGTCTATTACAACTAAACATGTAATTTGACTAGGGGTCCACAAACATTTGCAAAAAACTGTACGTAACTTGATAAATGCATGCTTCTGTGTATGTTTTGCTCTACTCAGATTGCCTGATTTGAGTACAGTTATTGTGACGGACTGTAAACAGCCTGGGGCATTCCAGTGGAGTGATCTGATGCAGGCAGCGAGCAGCCAGCACTACCAGGAGCTAGAAGACGTCCAGAAAAAAATCAACTTTGATGACCCCATCAACATCCAGTTCACATCGGTATTGAGTGTGGTTCTCAAGCTGTTTCTATTGTATTCATATTAGAGGTGATGGGGAAATGATCTTGACTGATTTCAGGGAACCACTGGGAGTCCTAAAGGAGCTGCCCTGTCACACCACAATATTGTCAACAATGCCTACTTCATGGGACTACGTGTAGGATACGAATGGAGGGTAAGCACAGGCCTGTGGTATGTTGGAATGTGGAGTTTGTACTCTATTTCTTAAAGTACAATATTTAACCCTAGAGAACTGTGATCTTTAGAACAGCTTTCCTGCTCCTCCATAATGTAATGAATAGAGATAAGTTTCAAATGCTTGGTGGCCTTTAATATGTATGTTAATTGTAAAATTGTAAGGTTCTTTTGTGTTGTTGTGGTTTTATGAAATAATTTCCAAATATAGTATAACGGTGAACACACACACAATGACAATCAGGTTTGAGTGGGCTCCCTGTTGTGTTTAAACAACGAAGATCTATCAACTTCTGATACCCATAACACCTCAGAAAAAGACGTGTTGATGCTCATCAGAGTGGAACAGGTTATAAATCTGCCTGTAAAGACTTTGGACCCCACCAGTCCATCAGTTAGTCAAGAGTATGCACAAACTGAGCAATTTCAAGACCATTGTTCCTCTGTTTTCCAGCATAATGGCAGCTGCAGTGAGGAAAAAACATTGAACCTTTGCAAACATAGGCCTCAGTCATGTGTGAAGTTACTCAGATGAGGGGTGCTATAATTCTAATGAGCTTCCTCATGACTCATGTTTTCAGAACTAGGCAGCCTATAATAAATGAATGTCTGATGTCACAGGCACTTGAGTGTTGCATAATATGTCCCATTTAATTGAGTGTCTCATAAATGTAAATATTAAATATGTGTGTACTAGAGCAACACTTTTATTAGCTGTTATTATAATGTGTATTATGTGACTGAATGTCCCTTTTTTAAATTTTATTCCAGAAAAATGTACGAGTGTGTTTGCCAGTGCCACTGTACCACTGTTTTGGCTCCGTGGGTGGCGGGATGGTAATGGCATTACATGGTATCACGCTGATCTTCCCATCCTATGGATACGATGGCCATGCAAATCTGGTTGCATTGCAAAATGAGAAGTATGCCTACATTCCAGCTCATCTTTCATTCAGCTTTGTGTTTCTACGATGTATGCATCTTGTAAATGTGCAAATGACATTTAAGGATTTCAGCAATAATGAATAAATAAAAGGTTTTCCAATGACTGTTAATTGTAGAAGTGATAAAATGGACAATGAGTGTAGAAACAATGAGGTGTACCTAAGTGATTGGTGTGTATGTATGTATGTGTGTGTTATTAAACTTCATGTTAATATATTTTCAGATGCACATTTGTCTACGGCACTCCAACCATGTACATAGATATGCTGGCTCAGCCTGACCTGGCTAAGTTTGACCTGTCAACAGTTGAATCAGGCAAGTCGGGTCGAATAAACAAAAAATATCAGCTCTTCGTCAGCTGTCTGACCACTGGACAACATCTTTTCTCATAGGTTTTGCTTTCTGAAAAAAGTGACATTATGATAGACAATGTCAAGCTGAGTGACTTGTAACTGTAACTTGAATCTTTGTTGGGTCGACCAGTGGTTTCTGCTCCATACTTACTGCCCTGAAACGAAATCCTTACAGACCAACCAGTTCCTTTTAGTGTACTGTGACTTTTTAAGCAGTGTCCTTCTTAATAGTACAGCAACAGCACTTTATACATCTGATTTGCATTTCTAGTAGCAGTTCGAATGCTTCTGTTTTTCAATAAATCTGTTTTTCAGAGCTAGACTGTGCAAATCGCGCACTGTCTGTGGCGTCATTTTAGGAGGACGGCCACTGCGGCTCACATCGGTGGTACTATGGCTCTTTCTATATTTACTGATTACTTCTGAAACTGTGTTATGATTTTCAGTTGGTCTACGATCTTCTGATATCCTAATTGGAAATCACAGGTGTACTCCGTTTTGTTTCAATGATCACAGTCTTTCTAACTTGTGTGTCAGTGATCACAGGTGTATTCACTTTTATTGTGTTGCTTTTCTACTTTGAGGCCTGTATTTTCAACATAGACTTTCTAAACGTTCGTTTCAACGTAAAATCAGTGCACATGTTGAGAGGTGATACAATTTTGAATTATTTGACATTTAAGTGATATTGCACAGGGGTGTACTCACTTCTGTTGTATACTCTAAATTATACTCACTGTGCTCTTGCCTAAAGAGTGTGTGCAGCTATTATAGCTGTCAGCATGCCCAGGCGTTCCTGTGAAGTTTGTTTGCATATCGCCTAGACTGGACCGACAGAAACAGATTGCTTTGTGGGAAGTATACTAGTAGACAACATATGATGGAACTCACAAAACCAGGTTATATCTTCAATTGCAATATGTGGTAGGTATTTGTAATGCATGGTGTTTTTCTTGTTTTATGACAGGAGTTTGTGCCGGCTCCCCTTGCCCTCCTGAAGTAATAAAAAAAGTCATCAAAGTCATGGGCATTAAGGAAATGACGGTGAGTGCATACTTTAGCTCCAAGAATCTATTAATATGGTGCTGTTACATTTAGGATGTTTAAATAAATGCCTTTCCATCCATATAAGGCTTGTCCAAACTCTGGTTCAATAGCCAAATGTGGCCCAAGGGAAGTTTTAAATAAACCATGGGTTCTCTTAGAATAAATTAGAATAAAGATATGCTATTATTTATTTTCCTTGAGTGTGCTACTGGTATAGAGCATTCCATGGAATTGCTTTAAAGTCAGAGCTGAAAATGGTTAGAATATGTATGGCTGCTTTTCCAGGCACATTGTTTGTATTCATGTTGAATCACACTTAAGGAACATCTATTAAAAGTACAGTCAGTATTCATATTGTGCTTTTACAATGTTTGAAATGTTTCAGTACTGACAGGTTTAGCTACATTTGGGCATAACTCATGAGCTAGCCAGTACCCATGTTGGGATACATTTCCTTCAAAACAATGGGGTCTAACTAAGAATGTGAACCTGAGGAACAGAGGTTAGTCTCACTTAACTTGAGTACAAGGGTGTGGTTAAAGTAAGGCTCAGACTGTAGGCCTAAACTCTTCATGTTTCAGTGCTGATATGACAATGTGGGGTAGCGTTTTTTGAATAAAGTTTCTTTATTTAAAAATTAGAAACACTGCAAAAAAAAACAATAAATAAAAAAAACAATGAGAGGGGGAAGGTTGAGGGTTTTGGTGTACTGCAGTTTGAAGAAATTTGGTGTAATGACCACAGAGGTTCATAAGCAACTTCATGCAAATCTGAATCGAGTCAGATTTGCAGATGATCAAGTTCTTGCATGTGAGCCCATGTAATTAGTTACTTATATGCCTTTATATAACAGTAACCTCGTAATAAAACTGTCAGATTTGACAAAGCTTCATAAAGTGAGACCAGATCAAGCTGGTCCTGTTGGAAGAATGTTGTGGTTGAGTGAGTTATTGTTGCTGCTCTGTTTTGGGGGTTTTGTGCTGCTGTTTTAGGAATTGTGGGAGAATAGATTTATTTATTTATTCATTTTTTACCTCCATATCTCCGCAGAATCTCTGGTCTTTACTTCTCCCTTCCCGTTAGTAATTACTTATTCTGAGTTTCATGTATATCCCCAATCCAGTATATCGGGCTGCAACCTGGGATGCTCAGTCAAGTTTGTCTCTTGGAATGTTAAGGGATTGCAATCTAAGGCTAAAAGTGCACAAGTTTTCTCCTATCTCAATCTAAATGTTAATGTCACAAATCTCCAGGAAGTCCATTTGTATATGTGAGTTATGAATATATCAGTTATTCCGCTCAAATTTTAATTCAAGTCCCAGATGTGTTGCTATTTTGATTTTATTTGATTCTCAAACAGAGAAATCAAGTTTGAACCTTGATCAGTCAGGGTCATTATCATGGCTTATCTTACAAGAACAGGTGTTATTTGCCAACATTTATGGTCCAAGGGGATTATGCTGATTTTATGAATAGACTTCTCTCTTCTCTCCCCAATCTGGACACACACAATTTAATTCTTGAAGGTTATATTAATTGTGTAACCAAACCTCTTCTGTCAGGTTCCAAACAAACAACTTTCTCAAAGCCTAGTTCCTTTCTCTGTATAGTGGGGAGTGTCTGTTTGGAGCCCTGGAGGGAGCTTAACACTCTTTCCGGTGCATATTGTGTTTCACATGTACACTACTCCTTCTCTCATAATGTTTTTTTTTTTTAATTAACAAGGAGCCTTTTAGTACTGATGCCCATATTGACTGTTTAACAATCACTTTATCAGATCACACCCCAATTGAATTGAATATTAGGTTTACTTTGTATCACTCTCGTACCACTCTTGTTTTCAGATGAAGGATTCTAGGAAAAATAGCAGATTTAGTTCTATTATTGTGAACACCTTCCACATTCACAATAAAGAAAGAACGTGCTTGAGTCTGACTAGCAGTGCACTAGAGGGAGACAAAGCACGAGATGAGACTAGCACACCATTTTGGTAATATTGCCAAAGCGCAGACCAATGAAAAATATGATCAATGACATCAAAACAGTAATGCCAGTCTATATTTCCTTGTATAGTGTCTTATACAGTGGGGCAAAAAAGTATTTGGTCAGCCACTGATTGTGCAAGTTCTCCTACTTAGAAAGATGAGAGAGGTCTGTCATTTTCATCATAGGTACACTTCAACTATGAGAGACAAAATGAGAAAACAAAATCCAGGAAATCACATTGTAGGATTTTTAAAGAATTTAATTGTAAATCATGGTGGAAAATAAGTATTTGGTCAGTAACAAACAAGCAAGATTTTTGGCTCTCACAGATCTGTAACTTCTTCTTTAGGAAGCTCTTCTGTCCTCCACTCGTTACCTGTATTAATGGGACCTGTTTGACCTCGTTATCTGTATAATAGAACCTGTCCACAGCCTCAAACAGTCAGACTCCAAACTCAACCATGGCCAAGACCAAAGAGCTGTCGAAGGACACCAGGAAGAAAATTGTATACCTGCACCAGGCTGGGAAGAGTGAATCTACAATAGGCAAGCAGGTTGGTGTGAATAAATCTACTGTGGGAGCAATTGTAAGAAAATGGAAGTCGTACAAGATCACTGATAATCTTCCTCGATCTGGGGCTCCACGCAAGATCTCATCCCGTGGGGTCAAAATGATCATGAGAACAATGAGCAAAAATCCCAGAACTACACGGAGATACCTGATGAATGACCTGCAGAGAGCTGGGACCAAAGTAACAAAGGCCGAAAACTGTTTTACACACTACGCCAAGAGGGACTCAGATCCTGCAGTGCCAGGTGTGTCCCACTGCTTAAGTCAGTACATGTCCAGGCCCATCTGAAGTTTGCCAGAGAGCATATAGATGATCTAGAAGAGGATTGGGAGAATATCAGGTGGTCAGATGAAACCAAAATAGAACTTTTTGGTGAAAACTCAACTGAAGAAGAATGCCGAGTTGCATCCCAAGAACACCATACCTACTGTGAAGCATGGGGGTGGAAACATCATGCTTAGGGGCTGTTTTTCTACAAAGGGGACAGGACGACTGATCCGTGTTAAGGGAAGAATGAACACGGCCATGTATCGTGAGATTTTAAGCCAAAACCTCCTTCCATCAGTGAGAGCATTGAAGATGGAACGTGGCTGGGTCTTCCAGCATGACAATGATCCCGAACACACCGCTCGGGCAACAAAGGAGTGGCTCCGTAAAAAGCATTTCAAGGTCCTGCAGTGGCCTAGCCAGTCTCCAGACCTCAACACCATAGAAAATGTGTGGAGGGAGTTGAAAGTTCGTGTTGCCCAGCTACAGTGTGTGCAAAACTGGTGAAGACTTACAGAAAATGTTTGACCTCTGTCATTGTCAACAAAGGTTATGTTCCAAATATTGAGTTGAACTTTTGTTGTTGACCAAATACTTATTTTCCACCATAATTTACAATTTAATTCTTTAAAAATCCTACAATGTGATTTCCAGTATTTTTGTTTCTCATTTTGACTCTCATAGTTGAAGTGTACCTATGATGAAAATTACAGACCTCTCTCATCTTTCTAAGTAGGAGAACTTGCACAATCAGTGGCTGACTAAATACGTTTTTGCCCCACTGTATACAGTTGTTTTAACTACCCTTTTTGTTTAAAAAAGACTGGGATATGGTTTAAAGATTTAGGAGCAATATTGAGTTTAAGCTTGAATCACACATTGGAACATGTTTCATTATACATACGGTATATCGTCTGTTAATTCATTTGTACAACCTGAGTAATCCTGGTGAGCACATTAGTATCCAGATATATATTATAACATTGTTTTTCACCACAATGACCTGAGTTTCGGTTCCAGCAGCAGCCGCTGTCTGATAGATGGATACCTTGTTCAAGATATTTGCTGGTCTGCAACGTGAGTTGATGACCAGGACAAACGGGGTCATCTAAAATTGTTTGTGTTATGTTGAATGATAAAATTTACACAGAGATTTTAGGTATTGGGTGTTTATTGAGAATTCAACATAGATCTTTCACACAATGTTTAAAGGAGATTAAATGAGCTGTAAAAGTATATAATAGGGTGTCATGCAGTTTTTGGCAATACCTCTATAAAATGACTAAAATGTCAAGTATTACTCAAATAATATGTTTGCTGCATTCTTCTTTTCACATTCTTATATCTGTGTTGTGTGGCTAACTTTAAAAGTTTAGAAGCATTAAGGTGAGTTTTAGTTAACATGAATACATGTCAACATGTCAAGCGTGCAATATATGGGCCTCATTTACCTAATTTACCAGGGCTCTTTCTTCTACTTTTTTTTTTGCATCTAATATGCTGTTGGTTTTGACTTCAGTTCATATTGAAGAAAAGTGTTTCACTTGACTGTAGATGTCATTCATGTCTTTTTAGTTAGGATGCTCCAAAATGTAAGTGAGTGTGCTTATTAAAGCAGAAAGTTTGTAGCTATTGTAGTTTGAAATGTCTGTGCTTGTTGTTTAATATACTCTGGAGTTTTCTACAGTGTTTTACATTAAAATATTGAAACTACACCTAGATTTGCTAATCTGAAGGTCGTGTTTTTGAGAAACGTAATGGTCTTTGTGATGACTTTGAAGCAGGTTTGCAGAGAATATGCTTGGTTATGATGAGTCTGTTGGTATCAGAACAGTATTGGATATGAGTAGATATTGAGTGCTCTGATGTCAGTATATTTGAGAATGGAAAAATGGACTGTGCATGAGTGAAGGAATAAAACTGCCTAGGGCTTTAGGGGAACAACAAACAAAACCAACAAACTAATTCTTCAGGCACTTTAGAGTAGTTGTCCGGTGTGCGTGTTGCACTCTCTGTCTCTAGTGTAGAATGCTGCTTTGTGAATTACAGGTATATTTTACTTGTGTACTTCTGCCTCTCGTTTTATTTATCATTAAAATGTGTGCATATGTGAGCCAGTTCATAGAATTTGGAAGTGATCAAAAAATGGACAGTCCCAAAGTAAAACAGCATTGCTTCCATTCTCTGCACACGGAGCCGGTTCACTGGATAGGCGTCTGCTCTGAGTCCACTGCGGAAAGACACAAAGGAAGGAGCCAAGTCAAACAGCCAAGCTCTGTACCAAACATCTGCAACTAGCATATTTAGTGCCGGCAATGGCAAGAGAGCCAAAGTGGAAAAGCACAGACAGGCTCAGAGGACAAAGTGGGATTTGGAGATTAGTAGGAATAAGGCTTTCGGACAAGAAATAAAGGTCAGGCTGCTGCCCATTCTTCTTTTGAAAAAAATTACAGCGGGTGTCATGCTAACATTATAATTGACATTATGTCCAGTTATAAGATAACCTGCTAAAAAATAAAGAACTGCATGAAGCTGGAGTTAAAAAACCTAGTTTTAGCTAATGGTGACAAATTTGCCCAAGCAGTGGTGGGAGATAAATAAGTAGTCAGAGGATGACCACAGTACTGATCAACAGAACTTGATCAAAATCCTAGTCATTTGACAAGTATTGTCCAACATTTTCATAAAATTTTATATTAGTGCTGTCAGACAATTAAAATATATAATCGATTGATCATGTGAGGTTTGTAGTGTTAATCGTGATGAAGCCTATTTCTTTATTTGCTCCTGTTTGACCCCAAAGAAAGTTGTTCACTTGAGTTGCACTAAACTGCCATTCAATTGGATAATATAAAGGTCAACATAATGCATTTATTGCTTTTAATAATTCAGTAACATTATTTTTATGATATCGTCATTGTTCACTTCTGTGATGGAGGGCTGCCGAGACTGAGAAAACATAAACTGTGGGCTGTCAAGTCAAGTCAGATTTATTTATATAGTGCTTTTTACAATGGAGCATTGTCTCAAAGCAACTTTACAAGTTTAGATTATCTCCTAATAACTACGTCCAATCCCAAATTGAGCAAGCCTAGGGCGACAGTGGCAAGGAAAAACTCCCTAGTTCTAGGAAGAAACCTTGGGAGGACCAAGACTCAAAAAGGGACCCAACCTGCTTGGGCGGCGTAGATGATAAATCTAAGAGCGAGACTAAAGTCATGGAGTCAGAGTTTCGAATAAAATGTGAAGTTTGCACATCGACATTAAGTGGCCCGGGTATGATGGGGCTGGAGCTGATGACGGGAGCAGCTTGAGTGGAGCTACAGCAGATGAACATCATGTGTGGGGCTGAAAACTGCCGGAACACAGCTCGGAGAGAAAACAGAAAATGTAATTAGTTATTGATTAAGAGCACAGTGTCTATTAACAATCACTGATGCCATGTGTAGCACCCCCACGGGAGGCAGAAGACAGCAACCCAACGTCTCTGATCACCATAAGACTCTTTGACTATGAACCCCCAGCTCTGCCCTTATTCTAAGGCAAGGATGCATGAGTCAAGATCACGAGGACCGAAGCCCAGTTGAGCCAGACCGCCCACTCGACACTCTCGGCTAGCGGACAAGGCAGGCAGGCCAGACATGACTCCAGACTCCGGCCCCAGTGACCCAAGCCCAAGCCTTCTGTGGTAGCCTAGCGGTTAAGGTACTGGACTTTTGACCAGAAGGTCCAGGGTTCAAATCCCACCTGTGCCAAGCTGCCACTGTTGGGTCCTTGAGCAAGACCCTTAACCCACAATTGCTTGGATTGTAAGACTGCACCAATTGTAAGTTTCTCTGGATAAGGGCGTCTGCTAAAAATGCTCTAAAAAATAAAAATAAAATAAAAAACACTAATAGTCAAAGTTGATAAATGCATTATTGCAATAATACTGTAACTGCTAATTTGTTTTTTTTGCTGTTAGTCACATTTTTACTGCTTGACCTTATGAGGGACCTGTAGTGTAGGCTGTGTCTGAATTGGTCCCATAATCACCTTTCCCTCCATTCTACACACTGTAGCTGCCATAGCACACGAGATTGAACATTCTGTTTCTTGCAAAATACTTAATAAAAAGTATATTTTGCTTTTGAAATGTGTATATCAAACATACTATAAATTGTGGTGCAATAATATTATCAGAGTGGCAGGTTTGGAGGACATCTGATGAGTATGTCAGTCAAAATATATATACAATGAAAGACCCTCCTCCACCGGCTGAGAATTTATCTACCAGTACCTTCTTTTAACCACTGTTTGCTTATTTGCTGTGAGCATGAGGAAAGTGTGAGTGCCCCATTGCTGTTACTTTTTAAGTTCTTGGCATTATAGAGGCATTTTAAGGAAACAAATCACAGAGCTAAGCTGTAAACACTGAAGTTCAAGTTCAATTTATTTGTATAGCGCTTTTTATATTACAGATGGTCTCAAAGCAGCTATACAAAATCTGAGTTTGTACCCCAAATGAGCAAGTTTTTGGAAACTTGGGAAGGCATTCTGTTACCTTTTCAGAGACGCGCTTTCTTCTTGCCTTTGTTTTGTGTTTTGCACTGGCTAAAAGCAGTGCTGTCTCTGATTTGCTTGCCTTTTTGATTTTTAGGAGATGCACAAATTGCATCAGAGCGATGGCGACTGGTGTCCATCCATCTAAATATAGAAAGAAAAAACAATTCGGTTAGTGCCTCATGTCTGAAATGGTTTCACGCACATATAAATTACATGGGAATAACAAATTGGGGATATAGACATAAGTCTCTGTCCTATGTGGTGATTGTGTCTTACTTTCGAAGGTTGGCTAACTGGCAGTTGCAGCTCCATGGGTTGTTGAACAGAGTGACATTCTGGATGCTATTGAAAGCCAGGCTGCTTGGCAAAGTCTTTAGCTTGTTGTTCTCAAGATGCAGGGACTTTAGAGCTGTCACGCCCTCAAAAGCAGCACTGGAGAACTAAATTGGATGGAAATAATGAAGCACAATTTAATTCATTTGGAAAAAAAACACTTAATCTCATCTTGTGACACTAAAAATGCAGTATGATATTGATACTGCTTTTTGTTTTTCACTTTCATAACTAACATTTACTGACATGAATACGGAGTCCTACATTCAGTTTAATCTGGAATACTTTGCAGTTTATTGTCAGTTCTGTGGATTTCGACTCCCTCATAGACGTAGCTCATGTACTGTGTTAGTCACAGAGGTCTTCATTTTTATGAATTAGTTTACTTCTTGCAGTTTGATCTTTTGTTTCGTTCATAGTGGGAAAGGTTATTTCACATGAATGAGCTCTCACATACCTTCACCTGTGCCAGTTCTTATGTAAACCTTCCTGCACTGCCATCCTAACCCTGGATTCAAACTTCATATGTAATTGCAAGGCTGTCAAAAGCTTCACTGAGGTGCTAAGAGTACGGTTGTGCATGGTGTAGAGAGTTCACCTTAAAGGAACAGGGCTGTTTTGGTGCAGACACATTGTAGACGAGATCCAAAAGACAGACACTTTTAGGAACGGGAACTTCCCAAAGAGAGGGTGCATTTAGGAAATTTCCATTCAGGAATGAAGAGAGTGAAATGCCAGAGAATAAAAATGGAATGGTATGGAAGATGACTTTCAACATAGACGGCCTCTTCTCCATCACCCACTTTTCTTGGCAAAACTGCCTCCAAAGAGACTGCTTGTGCATTCAGGTGAAGCAGCTAGGTCCCAAAATATATCTGTTCATGGGCTGCAAAACAGCCTGTCACTATTTACCCATCTCCCAACCCTTACTGACCTGTTTACTAGGTGTCTCTTGTGAGGGGAAAATCACAGATTTGAAAATAACACTTGGTTAATTAGTAGAAGTGGAGGCAGGTTTGGATGGGGGCTAGCAAGCAAACAGATGCTAAGAATATCCTGCTGAGCCCTGTTGCATTCATTCAGTGGTTCACATGTGATCACATTAATAATAAATGGAAATGGAAGTCCTGGTGCTGTACCAGTGAACTCTTGTGAGTTAGTTAGCATAGTGAATGTTCTATGATAGCAAAGATTAAGTATATATGAACCATCATATCGGTACCTGTGACTGAAGTTGAGTGAATGGTGTCTATAATAAATAAAGGTCCTGTTTAGGATATGCAGTCTGAAAGTTAGACTGGTGCAAGCAGGGAATAAAGGGTGTAAACTCTGGGTGTAAGTGCGCCCATGCACTTCTTAAAAGTCCTTTACTGAGAGGGAAACGCGTCTGGACACAGTACATGTGCAGCCTCAAAACAAGCACATGTCAATATCAATATCACAAGACTCTTACTAAAGGCACATAGGAAAGACAGACAGTACCATGTATTTGAATCTGACTAGTGTCAAAAATACAGTTGAAGTTCTTGTGGTGCATAATTTGAAAAAATTAATTCAGTACTACCATGACCCTCATCCGGATAGTGAAGTCCTGTAGTCCCTCATCCAGTAAACTTTACATTAACTGCATTTTTATGAATTCCAAGGTTTACAACTCACTGTAGAAAGACATTTTGCTGTTTAAATAATCTTCAAATCATATTAAATGATATTAAATCCTCCTCGGAGGTATTACAGAGACAGTTTACTGCTTGATTCATGAGGTGGTTTATAACTTGCCTCATTAACTCGGGTATGGTATGTACACTGTGTTTACAAATCCCAAACCACACAGAAACTAAACCATAAAGTAGCCAACATTTTATAGAGAGGCTTTTCAAGGACAGACTCGACATTTTTCCCAATATATTCCACAGACCCTTATTTATATTTGTACTATTTATAGTGCAAATATACGGCTTTTTAGAAATAATATCTATAACAGCAGTTCTAGCACAGTTATGGCAATAACTCACAGTCACTCACCTTTTCCAGTCCCATGTCATTGAGATTCAGTTTGTCCATGTAACGTCCAAAGCTTCTGAATGCGTAATCGGGGATGACGCGGAGAGGGTTCTTGGACAAATTCAGCTCCTCAATGACGCGTAGCTTGCTCATGGCCTGGATTGGATACGTAGACAGCTTGTTTTGATCCAGAGTGAGAAGGGCCAGGTTCTCCACTTCATCAAAAGAGCCAGGCTGAATTGAATTTAGCTCATTGTGACTCATATGCAGATTACGGAGGTCCTTAGCACCTGTAAAGGTACCTGGTTGCAGGTCTCGGATCTTGTTGTTATCGAGCTGCAGGATAAATAAGTTGATCATGGGGGAGAACATGCCTTTTGAAAGACCTGAGATGTGGTTGCCGTCCAGGAAAAGGTAGGTGAGCTCTGTTAGGTCCTCAAATGCTCCAGGTTTGATAGTGCTGATCTCGTTGTTGGATAGGTAGAGGTAAATAAGTTTCTTGAGGCCCTTAAAAGCCTGACTGGCAACCTCTCGAATCTGACAGTGCTGCAGGTGCAGAGAGACTAGACCCTTCATTTCGCTGAAGCCACCAGTTGGTAGGATACCCAGGTTGTTGCGCTGCATGTTGACCAGGAGAGTGGCTTCAGAGACGCGAGGGATCTTCTTCAGACCGACGTTGTCGCAGATGACATGCTGCAGGTCACCATGACAGTGACATAGGCTAGGACACTGGCTTTGTATACCTGTTATGAAGGTGGCAAAAATCTGTACATACACCACAGATTGGAGTCTTATAAACTGCATGATGACCCTGTCAGATTGCTGCAGTAAGAAGTTAAAGTAGAAGGGATCCACACAGTATAGAAAGAGTGAGTGAGAGTGAATTTAAGAGTGCTGGAAGAAAAAACTCGAGGGGAGCAGAAGTGAGAAGAGAGAGGGTGTGTGACTGCGAAGAGGAGGGCTGTGCAAAAAGATTGGACTAAGTGGTGCAGGGAGTAAGGGCTCTGGTCTGATTGTACCATTATTAATGCTGTGTACAGTTTTGGAGCTTGTGACTCACCATTGGGAGGTTTCCTACATGAAAGTATCTTAGACAACAATTTTGGAACTCTAGTTGCATTCCAGAGTAAATTGTCGATCTACAGCTCTGGAAAAAATGCTAAATGATCAGTGTCTCTGGTTTTACTATTTGTAGGTGCCGAAGTGTTTGGGTGAAACAGTTTAGTTTTTTTCTAGAAATTACTGATAAATTCTAGATAAAAATATTTATCTGCAGCAGTGACAAGAACATTTACTTGCTGTAAACGACAGCTGGTCAGAATAACAAAGAGGATTAAGACCTTAAGGTCTTATAATACAAAGAAAACAAGTTTATATTCATTTGTTAACCAAACAATACTAATGTTTTAACTTGGGAGAGTTCAGAAGTCAGTTTCAATCACAGCTTTCATGTGTCTTTGTACTGTTCCTCAATAAATCAGATTTGGTTCAGGTGTGTCTATGTTGGAATTCATCAGATACTGGAAAGGAGTGCTGTCTTACATTTAGATATGTTGATTTAAAAATTTGTAGTGGTCTCTTTTCTTCCAAAGCTGTATGTTATAGTGACAGAGGGTGTGTTACATTTGTTTAATGTGGCATCCTTGTTTCCTTTACTTGATTTTGAGCTCCACTATCTGATGCTGCCAAGGAAAGGGAAGGCTGGAAGGGAAGTCCAAAACATGTTTGCTAAAATAAACAAACTTTCTAAATTTCTATATTTTACCCTAAAGCTACACTTTTCATTGATGCCATGCCCATATTTGCAATGCATAACAGGTTTTCATATTCATAATCCAGTATAAGTACTACTAACAGAATTAATCACAATCAAAACGTTACTGCAGTTACCGTCACAAATGTTTATTTTCTTATCTATAAAAGATGTCACTGACTTCAGATGGGCATGCTTTCAGGAAATACAAGTTAATTTGTATTACTACTACTAATATTAATACTGTTTTTAATATTGGGATTTTATTGTAGGCTTTTGTCATATTCTAGAATGAAACAACATTTCCCTGTAGGAAGTACTGATTAAAAGCTGTTCAAGAAATTAGTAAGGCCTGGAGAGAATACAGCAGTGAAACTGCAGTTCTTGAGGGCTTGGCTAGGCTGGAGTTGCAACATGAAGATCTGGTGGTGCATTTATGGGCCATGCAATATGCTTAGATCCCATCCAAAGAGTGCTTTCTCCAGCATCCACCGAATTGCAGGATAGTCAGCAGACCTTGTCGTGATTCTAACGATTATAATTGGCATCAAAATGGGAATTTTCACTCTAACCCTAACTAAGAAATGTGTATCCAAAGTGAAGTAGTTTTTCAGGGACAGTCATAATCATTTGCACCAATTGCAGGTGGAATTTAAAGGTAGACATTTGCTCTCTGTCTCAAAAATGTTAGGTTTTTAAATCGGAATGTCATAAAATGTGCAGCTGCTCATATTGCTGTGCCAGTTCTTGAGAGGTTAAAAGAAAACTGCTGTTCATTTCTCACCAGACCTTACATTGTTCAAACGTTAGTGGTAAAAGTAAAAGCTGGCAGTTCTATGTGGCAGACTATTTTATGACACATAATCCTGTCCAGATGTCTGGCTTGAATCGAACAAATGTTTTCGTTCTGTCTGTCAAAGGATGTCAACAAACGTTTTCCTTCAGTCCATGCTCTTCAGTGCAATTCTATCCTTCAATTTCAAATATGCAAAGTATTTTGTCTAAAGAATTGCAGTTTCATTTGGGACTCCAGAAGATTACTGAGATTTCATGAGCTCCATTATTGTTGTCTGCAGAAAGACTTATGAGGTTGCAATTACAATTCAGATGTGCAGATAGTAAGAGTTTTGAGACAAGCTATGGCAATCAGTGGGTTGTTCCCGTATACTATTGTGTTCTTAAAGAGAAACAGTTTTGTATTACTCCCACATTCTAAAGACATACATTAGGTTAATTGGCCCAGTATGAATATGTCTGACTAGTTTTGATGTAACCTTACTCCCATTAGTTAGAATTTTCTTTGCTTGCTTTTGTTTGACACTAAAGAAATACACTTCCTGACCAAAAAAAGTTGCTTCTTGGATTCAAATAAACAAATACTTAAGTCTTTAATTAGATAATTCCTATAGTGATTAATATATTTAACTGGCAACAGTTGGTTCTAAAAATATTTAATGATCTTGATTGAAGATGCTTGTTGAAGTTGAATCATTAAAACACTGACTATAGAACTCACAGCTATATGCAATAGTTATAGTAAGAACATTAAACATTTTCCTACTGTTCCAGAGCGATGAGCGTGTCAGGGTAAGATGGCAAGCACATGTAGTGATGCACCCATCACACATAGTACCCACTGTACAACTCACTGGATGCAGTGTTATGATCTGAGGTTGCCTCAGGTCTAGGGTCAGCTGTCGTATGTGGCTATAAAATGAAGTCAGTTGAGGACCTGAATGTACTGAAGTTATCCCATCAATGAATTCTTTCTTCCCTTTTGTCACTGGCATATTCCAGGACAGCTATGCCAAGATTAATTGGGCTAAAATTGTGAAACATTGGATGTGATAGCATGAGGAATCATTTCCACACAGGAATTGGTCACTACAGAGTCTTAACCCCATAAAAACCTTAATCCCAAATCTTTGGGATGTGTTGGAGAAGACCTCAGCCAAAGAGATCTCGGTCAAATTAGTGCAATTAGTGCAACTATGAAATAATGCCTAGTTGTTGCATAAGGCAAATGCGCATTATAATCAAAGCTCAGCTTTTTTTCAGCCAGGCAGTGTAGTTTTTCCATTAAAATAACACCATATAACTACACGAATGGACAATATAAGCTTCAACTGTATTAGTTTTTAGTAATTCAATAACAATTATTTCCAATATGTTTTATCTCATTGCAACTTTTGTGATGAAGGGCTGCCAAGTCATTGCATTAAAAAGAGAATAAGAGCAGTAGAATTTACCAGAACAATAACTTTTTAATGCAAAACATTCATTTCAGTTTGATATTTAGTGCTTATGGGTTAGAACCTTCTGTCACACGATAATTAGCAAAGCCATGAAGGGAAGCTTCTCAAATCATTTACTGCTCTAACAAGTCAAGTTTCCTATAGGCTAATATTTCACTATGTAATACAGAGCACGTTGGGGATAGGGACTGAGGGACTCTGTCAGCTACAGCTTATAGCTAGCATAACTACCGAAAATTTGATTAATTGATTCATGTGAGTTCCGTTTGCCTTTGCTTGGTACAGACACAATGATGTCATTGGTCTGGTTCTCAGAATGTATTTTTAGAGAAAATAAGAGATATTTTCAAAGCTGTAACGTCATACAGCAGGTTTGTCTGCTATAAAAGCTATAAAATCTCCCTGTTTTTGTAAAATCCTTTCAGGAATACTGCATCTGCACTTGTATGGGCTCTCTAAACGCCATAGCTGTTGCTAATAACAAGGCATTCTGATCCCCAAAATGGGGTTTGTGTTTTCTGTGTGTGTTCAGCTTGTCACTTGTAAATTTTAAGTGTAATTCTTGCATTATGTTATGGCAGTGTCGGCAGCAGACTGAGCAAAGTATTTCTGGATATTTAAATATACCTGTCATTTCTAATTTGAGAGCCTTCTAGCAACCCAAAATATTCAAGATGCCAAGAGAGTGCTGTTTTCAGGGAGTGATTCTAATGAATGGAACATAGTAGTTGTACTGAATGCGTCAGTCACTCTTAATGTGACATTTTCAATGGTTTCCACCTCCCCAAGAAGTAATCATGAACTTTCTGTCCTGCACAACTTTGACAAGGGCCAAATAGTTTTGGCCACATGACTGCATCGGAGCATCTCCGAAATGCTAGGACTTGTGGGGTGCTCCGGGTCATTAGTGGTGAGTATCTACCAACAGTGGACTGAGTGCAGTGTTTATCTGGGGAAGTGAGTTACATTTTACATTTACAGCATTTAGCAGACGCCCTTATCCAGAGTGACTTACAATTGGTTCAGTCTTACAATCCAAGCAATTGTGGGTTAAGGGCCTTGCTCAAGGACCCAACAGGCAGCTTGGCACAGGTGGGATTTGAACCCTGGACCTTGTGGTCCATAGTCCAGTACCTTACCCACTACCACAGTTCACATATGGATTCTTGAACTGATATCCTGGTTTATATCTCACAGCTTTGGCCTGGTGTTTATGAGCACGATAGTAACTCTCAGAAAGGTGGAATCTAATGCTTGCTTAACAAATGTAACATTTTATTGGGAAATACATTTGCTACCATTGCAAATGCACGTTCACACCAGGTTCAGTCCCAATCTGTCATTATAGTCACCTGGCTACCAGAGAGGACAAGTGTGCTCTACTCAGGGGCCCTGTGTAGAAGACTAGACAAACTTTGTACTGGTGCCCATGAATGAGGCCATGTGGGCATATGTGTCTGCATACCAATGTAAGAAATTTGAGTTACTTTTTGCACTGTATTGCTCTAGTGATGGAATGTTGAACAAAATTACCCAAGAATAGATCATGTCTCTCTCATACTAAGATTTCTTGGTAGTGTGTACTGAATGTGATTATGTAGTTATTCAGGATTTGCTGATTGAATTCAGTAACTTGTGGAATCTGGTGTTTGCACAACAAATGTAACATTTTATTGGGAAAATGTATTTCTGCCGTTTCAAGTGCACATTCACACCAGGTTCAATCCCAGTCTGTCCCTGCAGTCATCTGCCACATAACACTCTGCTCCAGTTGGATGATCAGACTTCTGTGTTAAACCCTAATGATGAATGAGTGTGTGTTTTTTTATTATGAAGCCACTAGGTTCGAAGGTGCTGTTTGATGAACTACTAAGCTAACGCTCCAGTACAGTGTCTCAAATGAGCCAATTCTCAAATGTGCACCACATACCTCACCTGCCTTCCAGGTTTCCCCACACATGCTGACACAGCTGGCTGCCTCTCTTACTGCCAGCTTGGCTGAGATAGCAGACGGATGGTGAACATTCAATCCTTAATTTAGTAAAAGGTGTAAACATTGAAATCCAGACATCGATTTGTCTGAAAAATGAGTAAGGATGTTGAGTGACATAAAAATTCAGGTTTTGCTCTGTTTATGAAGTGACTGGGCTTGTGTGGTCCGGCATACCTTATGTAAGTATTTAAGCTAAAGTATTTAAACATGATTTGCGCTGTGTTATACTGGAACAGATTGCATATGGAACCACTGAGAATAGTCCAGTCACCTTCCTTGGCTACCCAGGGGACAACATTGAGAGGAAGACAGAGACTGTTGGATGTATTGGCCAGCATCTTGAGGTAGACAGATGAATGCATGTATTTTTTTTGCTTTACATTTACCAGTATTCAAAAGTGTAAGAAACAATTTTATTTTTTAAAGAATTTTTCAAAGTACAGTGGTGCCTTGGTTCTGTATCACTTTTCGACCACTTGTCGAATTCAGTTCTTGACGCATTTTGACCAGAAACATTTCTCTTGGTTTTAGTCGTTTGCTCGGTACTCTGTGCACTTGGTTAAAGTTATGAGTCGAGCCGCGTGACTCCTTCCAGCCGAAACTCCATTCATGATTCAGTACACAGTGGTTCAGTGATTCAAGTCAAGTCAAGTCAGATTTATTTATATAGCGCTTTTTACAATGGAGCATTGTCTCAAAGCAACTTTACAAGTTTAGATTATCTCCTAATAACTACGTCCAATCCCAAATTGAGCAAGCCTAGGGCGACAGTGGCAAGTAAAAACTCCCTAGTTCTAGGAAGAAACCTTTGGAGGACCAAGACTCAAAAAGGGACCCAACCTCCTTGGGTGGCGTAGATGATAAATCTAAGAGCGAAACTAAAGTCATGGAGTCAAAGTTCGAATAGAATGTGAAGTATTCACATCGACATTAAGTGGCCCGGGTATGATGATAAATCTAAGAGCGAAACTAAAGTCATGGAGTCCATGGTCGAATAAAATGTGAATTATGCACAGTGGAGCTCCATCAGATGAACATCATGTGTGGGCCGGAACTGCCGGAACACAGCTCGGAGAGAAAACAGAAAATGTAATTAGTTATTGATTAAGAGCACAGTGTTTATTAACAATCACTGATGCCATGTCAATCACTGATGCCAAGTGTAGCATGAGACCCCGGCACAGCATTAGCTATAGCAGCATAGCTAGAAAGCTAGAAAGAGGAGAAACTGGTAGGAAAACACAGCCAAGAGGGATCACATGAGACATTGGCAACCCCACGAGCAGCAGAAGACAGCAACCCAACGTCTCTGATCACCATAAGACTCTTTGACTATGAACCCCCAGCTCTGCCCTTATTCTAAGGCAAGGATGCATGAGTCAAGATCACGAGGACCGAAGCTTAGTTCAGCCAGACCGCCCACTCGACACTCCCGGCTAGCGGACAAGGCAGCCAGGCCAGACATGACTCCAGACTCCGGCCAACTGTAAGCGCTTTAAACAGTAACTTGCTGATCATTATTTATCTTAGGCTCTGCTATTATACACTAAAGACCGCTCTACCAAACACTCATTAAACTGCCCAGTTCATGATACATTTAACTTACGATGGATTTGTTGGAACATATCCCCTTCGTAAATCAGGGAGCACCTGTACAATACAACTCCATGAATGCATATAATACCTTATACATTGAGGATTTTCTGGGGGTCTGGAACGTGTTGATTAAATTTGCAATATCCCTTACGGGAAAAATTAGCTCGGTTCTCGCCTTCGGTCCTCAACAAGCCTTCTGTAAATAATTAACAACGAGAACCGAGGTACCACTGTGCTATGAAGTTGATCATTTAAACTCTATTACTAATGTTGCAAATGGCTACTACAGCTTGAAATTACTGATTTGTATATTTATATTTATTTATCGGACATATATTAGGCAAAAGTGGTTGACCCTGCAACAGGACACATCGTTCCACTTGGAACTCCAGGGGAGCTGCTGATCAGAGGTTACTGTGTGATGCTGGAATATTGGAAAGACGATGCCAAAACCGGAGAGTGTATCACTAAAGACCGCTGGTACAAAACTGGGTACGTGTTTTAAAAGCAAGTGGCCTGGTTATAGTTTATTGTCAGTAGAAATGTGTGGATCTGATCACGTACATAAACACAGGTAACTGATGTACAGTGGGGTCAAAAGTCCAATGGTGACCACTAGAGAAAATGCTTCTAGCATCCTGACTTTCATTACAAATCCTACGATCAGCATAACTTATTGAGTGAAATATTGAATCCTCGAAAAGATCCATACATTTCAGAATTTTAGCATTTGGTATGTTCCCCTTATATTGTACTGAGATTATGCACTCAAGCTGGCATAGACTCCACAAGTTCATGCAAAATTGTCATGGTTTCCAGCATGATTTCACAATATTCCTAACTGTATTTTGTGATGTAACGGAATGCTTGTCTCTCTCTGTCTTCAAGAGCAAACGTAAATGCTCGATGGGGTTTATGTCAGGTTACTGAGGGGAAAAGACCATGACAGTCAGCACTTTTTGATCTTCTTTGGTCTTCAAGTAGTAGTTGCATAGTTTTGAGGATTTAATGTCATGGGAGAATGTGAAATGATTCCACACGGCTCACATTTTTGCTGTTGATTTGCTGCTGCTCAAACTCTTTTTGGTTCGTGCAGGGGAGTGAACTAAATAACCAGCGTTTTGTTGTCTCACATTTTAACTATGGAGTACCTAGGATAGAGCAGTAAACTGCTGAACTACTCGAGCGTCAACTGACCAAGGTTGCATGCATGCAAACATAACCAGAAAGAGTGTAGTGCTGTCGTGGAAGCGGCTAGCAGAATCAAACATAGTTGCCAGGTCCACTTATTCGAATGGACTTTGCCTCTTTTTGGGCTTGTTTCTATGGACCTGGTTGCTTGTCTCTCTCTCTGCATCTGGCAACCCTGCATTTAAGTGCGTCACCTGTGAAATGGCTACCAAACACATTTGGGAAGACTTTGAAACAGTATATGGTCGAGAAATTGAGGACTTTCATTATTTAATCACAGGTAGTCCTCGGGTTAAGACGGTCTCGAGTTACGACGTTTCGTGCATCTCCCATTTACTGTATAAAGCCTTGTTTCGACTTAAGTGGTTTTGCGTCGTAAACATCATAACGCGAACTTCGTATTTGGTGAGTGCAGCGGAAGTATACACGGTTACGCGGCTCGTTTTTTGATAATTACTGTGTTAGGATAGGTGTTAGGATAGGATAAGTGCTTACAGTATGTTATTTATGATGTCATTTATGTACAGTATGTACGTGTGTTCCGACGTACACCGAAAATCGGTTTACGATCTACGTCGTAAGTCGAGGACTACCTGTATTAAAGTTTGAAGTTTATGTCACCTCCTTCTGTAAGAGTGTTGGCTGGTTGCAAAGTAGAAATCTTATTACTGCCACGAGTCATGTAAACCCAGAGGTTGCCCATTATCTGATTACGCAAGTGCATGTAAACTCGTTGAAAAAAAAATCTGATTTTCTGCAGTTATCAAGTGCAGGTAAAAAAGCTCATTTATGTGCCACAGTAAATTTTGTGTTTGTTCAAACTAGACGGGACTCAAGTTTCATACATGTAGATGAGTCTTGGGTGCTCAACGTCTTATCGCTGGCTCTTTTGTTGTCCCTCCTTGGACCACTGTCTGTAGAAACTCATCACTTCTGACCGGGAGCACCCACAAGCCTTGCCATTTTGGAGTTTTGACTCAGCCATCTGATTTGGTCCTTGTCAAGTCCCTCTTTATGCCTACCATCTAACATGTCAACGATGAGAACTGACTGTTCACAGATAGATAGATAGATAGAAGGATAGATGGGTAATGCCTTTATTGTCATTTATTGTCATTATGTCTAATATATCTCTGTCCTTGATGTGTGCAGTTGAGCGATCATAATGTCTTACACTGTATATACAGTAACTCCTGCCTAACCCTGCATTACAATAACAGCATGACACTCGTTCATTAATATATTTCAGTGATATCGCCAGTCTGGATAACTTTGGGTACTGTAAGATAGAGGGACGCATTAAAGACCTGATTATTCGAGGAGGAGAAAACATCTATCCTGCTGAGATTGAGCAGTTCCTGCACACACACCCTAAAATCCAGGAAGCACAGGTGACTAAACATGCTTATGAAGTTTAAACCTGTCCTCAATTGTCATTCCCTGGCTGACTTGAACACCAGTTTGATTTGGAAAGTGTCTTAATAACCTAAGCTTTTGATTCTGTATTGAACAAAAAAAATCTCCTGTTATTCTCATGCTCCTGTTGGTAGGTTATTGGGGTGAAGGATCACAGAATGGGTGAAGAGGTATGTGCCTGTATCAGACTGAAGGTTGGGGAGGAATGCACCGAGGAGGAATTAAAGGCCTACTGCAAAGGAAAGGTTAGAAATGTCTACCTGGCTCTTAGACCTGAAAAACAAAATGTTCAAGCTTTATGACACAGGAAGACTGTCATGCCAATGAATCTTTATTTATTTCCAGATTTCTCACTTTAAGATCCCACGCTATTTTAAATTTGTTCAAAGCTACCCTCTAACTGTCTCCGGCAAGGTAAGTGGAACGTTTCGGCATAATCGCCACAAGCACATCTGATTTTATTTAGCCAATAGCAGTGAAAGTTGATATAAAATGACAGTATTGCTTACTGAAAGATTCATTTCATTCCATTGTTAGCTTAGTCCTGCAGACTGTGTAAGTGCACTCATGAATTCTTTGTGGTCACCACCCTTTTATTTGTCTCTGTGTACACGTTGGAAAAAAATGTCAAAAATGTAAGAGTGGTGTTTATTTGGGCCTAATCACATCGATCTCAGGACTGGAGAAATTTCAGCAATTTCCCTGTCTGCAGAAAATCTGCAGTGGTTTTAGTAGTCAAGGGCAGCCATCTCTACTGGACTGGTGCTTTGTGGGTTGTGTGAATGGTCTGTCTCCTAAAATAGCACTGAATATATTACTTTTCTTCATCTTTTTCAGATCCAGAAACACAAACTGCGAGCTCAGACAGAAAAACAGCTGGGACTGTGAATAGAACAGCCTTGTGGTATTTCTAAATGTGGAGCATGGAAAAGCCAGTTAATCTGAATTACTGAACTATCAAGGTGCCACCTTAGAACTTTTATTATCCTTTTCTTCTATTACGAGTACACAATTTTAGTCAAGTGTTGTTTACTAGTTTTCTGATCTGCAATCCTTTTCACTCAAAACTGTACACAGGTCTTTATTTTGGAAGGTGTAACATTGTGTATCTAGAAGAAATGTTTAAAGCTCTGTGAAATATACTTTGTTTCATTTTAATTCGCTCCGTAATTACAAAAGTCTCTTAATTTGATGAAAAATTTGGAAAAACACTTCCTACAAATCCTTGAAAGACATGGATCTAGGTGGTTTTCTCTTTTCAGTTTTCACTGACAAGAAATGGTTCTATTTTCATAGTCAGGTGGAAAATCAGTTTCTTTTAATCCTGAACTCATGTACAAATGTGTGTCGTAGTGAATCGTGAGCCCTTGGGTGAAGTTGTGGAGAAAAACCAATTTCTTTTTTTAAAAAAGCATACTTGCTATATGACAGGTATCATGGATTTTAAAACATTAATTAGCTTTTATGAATTCTGAAAATAAATATATGACTGACTATTTCATTTAATGAATTACCTTTTAGATCGTCTTATGATTTTATGGGTTAAATGTTATTGTCGTCAAATACTTAACATGTCCTTTTTACATAAAGATGACTGAACTTACATGACTGAACTGGTTCCATCAATGTATCTAATAGATGGAGATGACTGAAACAGTTTTTGAAGGTTTTGCATTATTGAGTTCTATCCTCAATGTTTATAGTAGCATCCAAATGTTTGGAATGATTTTTTCACAACAAAGCTCAAGAATTTGATTTCAAACTTTTATTTATTGTACATACATTTACAGCATTTAGCATCACATACTCTTGCTATATTTGATGTACAAAGAACTGCATCTTTGTGTTTAGCATTTTTCTAACAGTACTAATCTTAAGCTTAGCATGTAATGTTTGACCTGTGATGCAAGTGGATCTTCTATGTGTTGGTGGATTTCTTGCCGTAATTTGCCAAAAAAAATTCTTGTGTAATAGAACAGTATGAGATTATCTTAATTCTCTTAACTCACATTCAGGATTTGTCACCAAATATTTTGTGGTTTTTGGAGATTCTAATTGTTTAATGGAAAGTGGAATCTAAAAGTTTAGAAGAAACTTGGACAGTGATATAGTTCGTGTTCTGGTAGCAGTTCTATGTTTGGAAAGGAACCACCAACTTGAATTATGAAAATCATGTAATGTAATGTAATTATGTAAATGATCATATAAGATCTGCATTGTTAAGATTACAATCATGTAAAAGCCTGTTGGGTTTTTTATTTTATAATGTATAAATTAGTACAGTTAACAGTTAATAATAACAATTGTATGCCAAAATAAAATGTCCACATTCTGATGCACCAAATATTTTGTATGTGCTAAAGTACTTTGGTGAGCCATGATATAGACCCATTTGAACAGGCGTCCTTGTTATACCTGTACTTTGTAGTAGGGCTGGGGCTGGCAAAATTTGTATCACATACACATATACATACATACAAAAAATATATATATATATTTTGTATGTATGTGTGTGTGTATATATATATATATATATATATATATATATATATATACACATACACACACACACACACACTTTGGTCATGTATGTAATCCAAACAACACGCTGCAAAAGTTTCCATGCTGGAGACATGGTTGTGTTCAAAATGGATAACAAGCCCCTTAGTAGTGTCCCCAAGTCCATCATCAGTAATACGGTATTTAGGGAGACTATCTAATTGACTTGCAAATTGACTAGCAAAGGCGAGTGAGCCCCCAAGGTGTGCTTATAAGGGCTCACCCGCAGGTGGCGCCACTTACCTATAAAAAGCCCGGGAAGGCTGACGCACGCGCGATCGCGCTGCTGCAGATCACCCCATCAAATTGGAACAACTCCTGGCCAAACGCTGCCAAGGAGTGATCCCTAACATTCTCATATCTATTTCAGTGTGTACTGAGAATTATTAACCAATGTGTTCAATCTAGAAATTCATGCAGTCATTCATTTATTAATTTTCTTATTCGCTTAATCCTGGTCAGGGCCGTGGAAAAGTCGATGCCCAGTCGGAGGCACAGGATGCAAGGCAGGAACAGCCCTAGACAGGGGCAATCCATCGTAGCATACATACACAATCATACACACTTAAGAAACACCAATTAACCTAACATGCATGTCTTCAGAATGTGGGAGGAATCCCATGTGGACACAGGGAGGATATGCAGACTCTGCCCAGCTGCCGTCCATTCATATTCATATCTACTTAATCAAACTCAGGGATGTTGGGAGCGCTGGATCTTGCCGGCAGCACAGGGTACAATTAAGGAACAAACTCTAGACAGGGCACATACAGAGCGTTCACAGACACTAACTGACATAATGCATGGATCTGGAGTCTTGAGAGAAAACCTACACAGGCCTGAGGAGAACATGCAAACTTCACACAAGCGGAGTCTGGACCAGGAATCAAACTGAGCATCTCTGGAGCTGTGAGGTGACCATACTAACAGTTTGCACCACCATTGCGCCTCAATAAGGACATGAAAAGAACAATTATTGTCCATTATGACTCATTAAACCCATAGGATCAGGTCTAGCGGCTGCACACGAATGAATGAGGTTCTCCAACTCTTGTTTATTGTGACTGAACACTTACTAACAGACAAGCCTAAACATGTAAACTATCCACCTTTATTAATCAGTTCATAAATCAAGCCAGTTCTGAAATGAAAGACCCTCAGTCTTTTGGAAGGGGAATACCAATGGCTGATTGGCTGTGCCCTTGTATTAGTTCTCGTGCTTTGTCCACCTGATCCCGAGAGCAGTAGTCCTCTAGGAACACAGTAGCCAGGTTGCTAAGGCGGGGATTCTGTGTTTGTGAGAAGCGCAGCATACACTGCACCACTGGACTGTCTGTGGTTTGGCAGCGTGATGCCGCTGTGGTCAGGTTCATTAGTGTAGTGATGGCTGAGAGAACCGTCTCGTCTCTGTGATTGGACAAACAGCCTATCACTAATGGAATTCCTCCACTCTGCAACATCTGATCACGACACTCTCGGTCCATGCTGAGGTTACACAGGCCTCCTGAGAAGACAGAACAACAGAAGTCAGGTAGACAATGTAATGTTGGGACAGCCTCGCTGATACAAGGGATTTCTTGAATGTTATAGGTGTGTACCATTTGCACAAAGTGTATTCGATTCAGTTTAGTTTACTGACCAATTCCAAACTCCACAAAGTTCTCATTTTCCTCTGTTAGCATGTCCAAGAAGAGTTCAGTGACCTGAAGCATTCGCAAGGCTTCCATGTTACGTGGGTCATAGGCAAAGTTGGCTAGATTAGCCAGAATTTGCTCTTTGGCATCTACAGAGAATAATTGAAAAAAGTAAAACTCATCTCATGAAACAAATATTAAAGGTAAAAATTACACTTTAACATCCAGTTAATGTTATAGTGAGTAAATATCCATGACAATAGTTTCGTGATCTTAAAATGCAATCACTGGCCACTTTATTAGCTACACCTCATTATTTCTACACTCACTGTATATTTTATCAGTTCCACTTGCCATGTAGATGCACTTTGTAGTTCTACAATTGCAGACTGTAGTCCTTCTGTTTCTCTACATACTTTGTTAGTCCCCTTTACTCTGATCTCTAATGGTCAGGACCTCCTAAACAACTCACTGTCACTACTGGACTGAATAGTCCAGCAACCAAAAATGTCCAGCCACCAGCATTCTGAGAGCTCTGATGAAGAATTAGAGAATTACTAATACAAACTGCAACAACAGATGAGTTACTGTCTCTGACTTCACATCTACAAGGTGGAGCAATATGGTAGACATGTCTAATAGAATGCAAAGTGAGTGAACACAGTGTCTAAATTCTCCATCAGCACTGCTGTGTCTGATCCACTCATACCAGCAAAAACACACTAACACCACCACCATATCAGTGTCACTGCAGTGCTGAGAATGATCCACCACCCAAATAGTACCTGATCTGTGGTGGTCCTCTGGGGGTCCTGACTATTCGAGAACACAGTAAAGGTAACTAACAAAGTATGTAGAGAAACAGATGGACAACATTCTGTAATTGTAGAACTACAAGGTGCATCTACATGGTAAGTAGAACTGATAAAATGGACAATGAGTGTCGAAACAAAGAGGTGTATCTAATATACTAGCCGGTAAGTGTGTATTGGCAACATACTGTCATGCAGTCACAGGGTGCAAGACCATGCACTCAATAAAGACCCTTACAACATACTGGCATCCCATCCAGTGTAAACTTCACACTGCACCCAATGGATTTCTGGAAAGGCTCTAGATCCCCTGCAATCCAGACCAGGGTTAGATTGTTAAAATGTTAGTTAGATTAGGGATGGTGATACCTTCACTGTCTGTATCTTGAAACTCTGTGACCAGGCCCTGCAAATACTCAAACCTGTCTGATGGACAGAATCGATCCATTCCTTACATCCAAGTGTCTTCAGCTTGGTGTTACCTGCAGCACCAAAGATAAATACACTTAATGTCCAGTTTATTAGATACTCGTACCTTGTACTTGCACTCAATGGCTATTTTACTAGGTTCTTTAACATGTGCTTGCTTTTGGTGTTGGGACACTGTAGATCAATGTCTGTTAGACATTCTTTAGGTCTTCATCAGTGTGCATTTTTGAGAACTGGTCAACCCAGCAGTGCCACTGTGGTACGATCTTTATGTCAGTTCCATGGCTGTGATAATAACTGTACATGGACTACACAGGTCATTAGTTCATGCCAACAAAACACGTGTTTTGGATGCTGGTTCAAACTGGTTTAAACTGGTTAATTCTAGTCTGGTGATAGTTTAGCATGTGAACTGGAACAGTCTTGCTGGTAATGCTGGTTGACCAGCACACCAGGTGTCCAGAACACAACATATAGAACATATTTTAATATATTCATTTTTTAGCAGAGGTATTCCTGCTGGTCTTCATTCTGATTGATGTATGGGTAGGTGGTGCATTAACTGATAAAATGGTCTGAGTGTAAGTACAGCTTAAATATACATAAAGACCTCATAATACTGAAATATTATTGCATTACGGGACAAATGTCTAAGAAACGGAATGAAAAATAATAAGCTACTTACAAAGCGGTTGATCACTTAAACAAATTTGTAGGAAATTCGCTACTGGTATAAGGTGGTTAAACAAATTACGACTCTGTAGGCAGAAATCATTTCTTAGTTTAAAAAGTGTTATTAGGCGATCTAAACACGACGCCTAACTTTCACGCATGCGTAGTAGCCTACACGAACATGTTTGCATGGTGCACATTTGTACCATGTTGCACCCTACGCACTAGTTCACTAGGTAGGGATAGTTCAGTTTAGTTTATAAACCGCGCCTGGTAAATTCATGTAACATACTACGCTACACTGTAAACCCGAATGACAGTAGCCAAACCATGCAGGGTACGGCATATAAAGCACATGCAATGTATTTTGCAGTGTAGGAAACAAGGAGTGGTGTGGCATTTGAGACACAACCCGGTCCTTCTGAAAATATTCCCGCAAGTAAATACACAGATCTGTGTTATTTTACATTTTACATTATCTGTGTTATTTACGAGCTCTATATACATTGCAGTATGTTTACCACATATCATGGAATCCTATGAAATCGCAAATTAAAAAGCAAACGTAGCAGCATAAATTACGTAGCATAAGTGTCCCCGGAACTAATGTGTACGTGATTTGCGAGGTCTGTGCATGCAAACACTTTCAGTGCAAAGTCTCTCACCTTTCAATCGAGTCTGCCGAAGTTCTCATCACATCATGAAGCAGCACAAACTGTCTGTTAAAAAGCGTCTGACTAAACCCATCCTGTTCGGCAGTCTGATCGCAGGACTGGCAACAGCCTTCGTCTATAGGTAACGTTTATGCAGAAATTACACGCACCAGTGGTTCACCTTGGGTTGCCCTATACGAGTGCTTGCAGTAAATTATACAGCAGTTATTAATAAAGGTTTATAGTTTTTACTCATTCATTCAAACGTTTGCATGTTTGATATATTCATAAGTTAACACCGCAGTGGCAAAAGTCCGAATATTATATTGGTGTACAACTAGTACTGCAGTGGTGCTGGAAAGTTTTGAACCCTTTAGCATGTCCATATATTTATTTATATTTAAGTGGTCCAGTATTACATGTCTGTGAATCCTGCATATCGAATTGGAGGAATTTTAACACATTCTTCCATAAAACAACAGCTGGAATAATTGGTGTGTTTCCTAACATGAACTGCTTGCTTTAGGTGCTTCTACTAAAAAACATTTGTTCTGGGTTAGGACTTTGACATGGTCATTCCAAAATATTAACTCATTTTCTGGTAGAACACCTTGTAATTCATTATTCCGTCACTGATGGCAAGCCATTCTGGCTCAGGTGTAGCGAAAGAGTCCCAAACCATGATGCTACCACCACCATGTTTCACAGATCGCATGGGATTATGCTAGAATGCAAAACAGCTTGAAATCTGGGATGTTGGCAGGTTTCCTCACATGTACTACTTCCACAACATTTCTTTGGGAAGGAATTTGGCTATACCAAAATCATTCTTATAATCGCCTTTAACCAGGACTTGTGTGCTTATTAGCCAATGTGAGAAAGGCATTTAGTTGCTTAGAAGTTACCCTTAGTGCTTTTTATTCAACATTTGCAGAGAGTATTCAAGTAATTCACTAGAAAAATGAGGGGAAATGTACAAACTGAGGGCGGCACAGTGGTTAGTACTGTTGCCTCACATGTTTGAGATCCCCATTTCGATCCTGACCCTGGGTGTGTGGTGTTTGCATGCCCCAATGTCCACGTGGGTTTTCTCTGGCTACTCCAAAGGCATGTGTTAGGTGAATTGGTGTCTCCAGAGTGCTCCTAGTGTGTGTGTGTGTGTGTGTATGAATCTAAGTGCTCTACGATGGATTGGTGCCCTGTCTAGGGTTGTTCCTGCCTTGCGCCCTGTGTTACCGGCTAGGCACTGGTTTTCCCACGACCTTGACCAGGATTAAGCGGATAAGAGAATGGATGGATGGATGGATGAATGAATGAATGTAGCAACTGGCACAAAATTTGATCCAAGCTGAAACCCAAGTGAAAACTGCAGATACCCAAAATACTGTAAATATTATAAAAATATCTTAAAATTCAAAATATTTTTGGACATTTTGGGCATTGATACTGTTTGGAGTGAAGCACTGTAGTTAATAAATGGTGTCATAACTTCATAAGAAATAAAGCTTAATAAGAAATAAAATAGCGCAAACAATCCCTTTGACACTACAAACCAGCAAAGCATACCCCAAAACGTAATCACATTTTAATTTGATTTATGACTATATGGGGTGCCAACTCCTCAGCTTTTTTTCTGTGAATACTTGTTTGGTGGGGCGGACAGTTGATCACAGGACCATCTGACTGTGTGACAATGCTCTTTAATAGCTTATCCTCCTCCTAAATATAATTTATTGCTTTTGCTTCTGTGCCATCTTGCATTGTAATGATGCACTGATCCCTCTTCTTCATTAGGAGTATCAGAGCTTGGAGCAAAGTCTTGACACCTAATATTGACTTTTTTTTTTACTTTAATATGCAATTGCAAGATTTAGCACTTAATGTCGACCAAGTGATTTCTCAGTCGCAGACAGATTTTACAAGTCAGAATAAAATCATGAGAGTCTTGCTGGAGTTGCATCACAATCGCGTGAGGTCAGTCGTTAGGTGTAAGGTGGTCAGGATATCTGCCTTAGGTCATTTTTTTTCTAGTCTTGATGTTCCGATAAAACTGTGTTTAATATTATAAGTCCTAAGCCTTTGCTCATGCAAATAGTGTTGTGAACATTGCTGACAACCAAAAGGTGAACTCTCTCCAGCACCAAACTGTAAGCAACAAAGTGAGTACAGGAATGTCTCTGGCTCATCCCCAATATTTATTTTATTCATTCTTTCATTTTCGTATCCGCTTAATCCTGGTCAGGGGTGTGGGAAAGCCAGTTCAGGCAGCACCAGGAGCAAGGCAGGACCAACCATAGACAGGGTGTCAATCCATCGTACTGTATATACACTCATACACACTCACACACTAAGGACATTTTAGAAACACCAATTAACCGAAGAGTCTTAGGACTGTGGGTGGAAGCCGGAGTACCCGGAGTAAACCCACATGGACATGCAAACTCCACACAGGTGGAGTCCTAGTTTGGGATCGAACAGGGGGATGTTGGAGCTGTGAGGTACCTTTACTATATATACTATAGACTTATGTAGATTGTAGACTTTCTCTGTATGTCATTGTTAATTTGTCAAAAATGATGATATGCTTTGCAACATCATAATCTTTGACTAAAACTGATGTGAGAGAGTGTCAGACATTAGTTTTTAAAAAATTAGTTTGAGCCATTTCTAGTGTATGGTCAGCATAAGTTGGACACGGATGTTGATGCAGTGTAAAAAATACAGTAGTTCAATGTCACATGCATCCAGTCTGCTAGGCAAATATTGTTCAGATTGATGCAGCTTTATTGCATTAACGTTGCATCAGCAACATGTTTTGATTAAACGTGATTTTGTTTTTGAAGGCACTTGTTCTTTGAAGACGTGGATGAGCTTCGGGCTCAGGAACGAGCCCGTAATAATGCCAAGCGCTTGGAGGTGTTAGAAAGGAGACAGAAACAAATAGAGCAGGTGGCGGAGAAGAAAAGTGCAACAGACAGGTGAAACTGCTGGACACTTCTGATGTAAGGACATATCAGTTCACTTGTGCTTAAAGAAGAAAAAGCTCTCAGTAGTGCCAAAGGATGGGACACCAGATACATCTTCCTTTCCTGTAAACTGATATGGAATTGTTTAATGTGCAGCAACTAAGCCACACGTGGTGTAAAGAAACCATAAAGCAAAGTGAGAGAAGGACAAAAAATGACCCCTTTGTATTTGTGAACATTAAGTATTCCAGTTCAGTCATTATCTTTATGATTATTGACATATCGACTATGCCATGGGTGGACTGAAGATTTGAATGTAAATATGTTAAGGTGTGTTCTCTGTTAGTGGCTGATAATAAAGCCCATATGAATATTTGATAGTGAATTGCTAAAAGCTTTTAAAAGCCTGTTTTTTTCTGCCACAGTCGGACATGGCACAGTATTTTCAATTTGTCTCTAAAGCTATGTCAAAGCTTAGAACAGTACTTGATATGTTTGTCTAAGACCTTGGTCATGTTATTAGGAACTGCACATTCATCCACCCAATGGAGTCCTGTGATCAAAAATGGACTCTGATGAAATTGAAGACCAGCACAAACTGTGCATGAAATAAAATTAAGTTTCTAACTGTACACCTAAGTACATTAGGTTTCAGCTGTACCATTAACAAGACTGCAGTTGATGCACTCATACCAGTCAAGTCAGATGTATTTATATAGCGCTTTTTACAATGGAGCATTGTCTCAAAGCAACTTTACAAGTTTAGATTATCTCCTAATAACTACGTCCATTCCCAAATTGAGCAAGCCTAGGGCGACGGTGGCAAGGAAAAACTCCCTGAGTGTTATGAGGAAGAAACCTTGGGAGGACCAAGACTCAAAAAGGGACCCAACCTGCTTGGGCGGCGTAGATGATAAATCTAAGAACGAAACTAAAGTCATGGAGTCATACTTCAAATAACACAACACAAAGTTGTCAGTGTCACAGATGTGCTGAGAATGGTCCGTCACCCAAACGATATGTGATCGTTGGGTGACCTGTGATAGCCCATTTGATGGACAGGATGGACAGTCATGAATAGCAACACACTGGTTACAGTCAGTAATTATACCTGCAATGTGCCCCTGTATAGTGTGGGTTAAATGGCCACTGAGTGTATGTAAAAGGCATGTGTATTAATAAGCTAGTATGCATATAAAACACAGAATTATTGATTATGTGATCTATCTGGACTGTATACGCCTACTTTGTGCTGAAACGTCTGATCTGGTGACAGAAGAAATTTCATTAATTTTATTGATGACTTGTTTGCCCCTGACTTGGCCTGGCACTTGGTGTCGACAACCTCTGTCACATGTTCTCATTAAAGAAACATCTCCTTCGTAATCATTCTGTGTACGGAACGTCATTAAGCATCTCTGGAGGCATTCTGTGTACTGTGCCCCTGTCTCAGAGTTACAAATGAATATGAACCAATCTGTTGAGATTGTCATATTATCATCAAAGGATACATGTGTTATGTACCAGGTGAGGAAATGTCTAACACCTCACATATTGTTCAAGTGAACCAAACCTAATTATTGAGCGTCCCCATGGTGCATCAAGGGGTATGAACACGTGTTCCTGAAAATTCTGTAATCATTTGAATGCCATTGATGAGGATAATCAGGGGACTTTTGTTGTGTTATTCACTGAAGCATAGAGATGGAGACCCTTTGTGACCCAGCACAAATGATAGAATAAACCATGCTTTTTTAGTCAATAGAATTTAAGGACAGTTGAACCCTGCTATCTGAAATCCTACTATGACATGATAAAGTTTTAATCCTGTAACTCCGTGTCTACAAGTAGTGATTAGGGGAAAATATCAGGAGTAGATGGTATTCTGAATGGTTTCTTACTTCTACATACAACTTCTAGTTCTCTCCTATCTGTGAGTGACTGAATGCTTTTATTCACTGGTTAAGTTTGAGGTAATTGTCATGTTTTTTATGTTGTAATGTTTAGTTTGAGAAGAAACACACTTTGAGACACACACAAGTATACATGTGATGAACAAAACATTGCTTAAAGGTCAAGCACCACC